>JAHZTW010000002.1:114175353-114193624 GCA_020283515.1 Alliaria petiolata | reverse complement strand
AAATCCGTCGGAAATTTCCGACGGATTTCCGACGGATAGTTAAATTTTTTTGGCTGGATCATCGGTTGACTGGCCAACTAGAACGCATGCAAAATATTTTGACCCGTCGGAAATCCGTTGGAAATTTCCGACGGATTTCCGACGGGTCGAAAATATTTTGCCCGCGACAATTTTTCAGAAGGCGCCACATTTACGCGCCTCGGGGAATTGGAAAAATTAAAAATAAAAACCGACGGGATTCTGACGGGTTTGTCCGTCGGAAATTCTATTTTATAACTAGTCATCTTCTTCCCCATTCTTCTCCACCCTTAGTGAAAAAAACCTAAAAATTTCTCCCTTAGCTCCGATTTTGGCCGCTCTCACTGCCGCTGATCTCTGCCCCTCCTCTCGCCGCCGCCCTAGCCACTAATCTCTCTCCTTTGCTGTTGTTCTCCTTCTTCCTTCTCATCTCCTAATTAAAGAACTATGCAAGTTCTCATTTTTTTGTAGTTTTTATGTAGTTAGATTGTTAGATTGTCAAAATTGTTAGGTTTTTCTAGATTGTTTGAGCTATTAGATTCTAAATCTAGGTTAATATATTCACAATTGTTAGATTTATGATTGATTTTTTTTGGGGGTATAATTGTTAGATTTAAGGTTTTAAGAACAATGATTTTGATATATCTTGTAGATTTATGGTATTTAGAATTAGGTTTTTTAGATTTATTGTTTTTTAATTTTGTTAAGATTGTTATGATTTTGTTAATATTGTTAGATTTATATATGGTTTTTTAATTTTGTAAATTCTTGTAGTTGTTTGTTTAATTTTATTACGGTTTTGTAAATATAAATGTTAGTTTCATAAAAATAATAATGGTTAATATATAGAAACATTTTGATTATATAATATTTAATAATATATAATTTGTTTCTAAATAGTTAATAATTTAAAGAAGTTATTATATATAAGATGAGTTTTACATAATATCTACTAATATTTGTAAAACATTTACTCCAATTTTCAGATATGAAAATATATAATTTTAATTTATTAAACAATATTTCAATTAATATTTGTTAAATTACACCAATTTCACATATGAAAATATATAATGTTACAATATTTTTTACAAAGTCCAACTTATTAAAATAAAATTTATATGTCATTGTATGGAAATTTCATTTTAATTTCGAATTTGAATTTTAATTTTAAATTATTTTTGATTTTATAAATCAATTTTTTTTATTAGTATTTTATCACCCGTCAGAAATCCGTCGGAATCAATTTTTTTTATTAATATTCAGTCACCCGTCGGAATTCCGTCGGAAAAAAGTCCGTCGGAAAAATTGCCGTGGGAAACCTGTCGGAAAAAACCCCGTCAGAAATCCGTCGGAAATTTCCGACGGGTTTTTGTCCGTCGGAAATTTCCGACGGATTTCCGACGGAATTCTGTTTTCCGACAACCTAGATCTGACGGATTCGTCCGTCGGTATTAAGCTGTTTTCTTGTAGTGTAAAACCAATACATTAGCAAGTCTTAACCAGCTCAATAAGGGATCACAATTTCTCACGGTTTCCGTTTCTCTGTTTGATGCTTGTATTAAATATCTTAAGTTTTCCTTAACCTAAATCGAGAAGGAAGCAAATTGAAAATTTTATGTATCAAAGATTCAAAATGGGGAATTGTCCAAAAACAAAAATAAAAACTCTCGCTGGTTTGTGATCTCAATTGGTTTATTTTCTTACTATCCTAACCGGTTAACTTTCACCTGTTGAACCCGCTATTTACTGCAACGGCAATACAGCTGTGTGTATCTTCTTTGCTGTTTCTTCAGCGATAGAAAACTCACGCTACAAGAAAACAAGACTAATTCCTACCAAAATTCCTACCTAAATTTTAGTAGGAAAAATTTATTACCAATTTTCTAGGAAATTGGTAAGAATTTTCCTACAGATCAAAGTCGTCAGAAAGTGATCAAATATTTCCTATCAATTTCCTACCAAACTAATGTCCGTAAGAAATTTGGTAAAAAACTGGTTGGAAATTAGTTGAAAATAGTTGACCGCTATAAAGGTAGGGAAATCGTCAAAAATTTATGATCACTTTCCTACCAAACTTTGTTTATAGATTATAAATAATAATTTTAAATATAAAATATATACAGTAGAAAATTGGTAGGTAAGTTTTTACCACTTTCCTACGGACTATATATTTAAATAATTATAAAATAATGCACATATTCTCTAAACCTCAAATCCTAAACTCAAAATGCAAACCCTAAACCCTAAACTAAAACCATAAACCATATATCATAAATTTTAAACCTTAAACTTTAAATTCTTAAACATAAACATTAACCAAACCTTTTAAAAAACCATTGCAAACCCTTATATCTAAACCTTTATATACAAAACAATGTAACACTTGTAAAAAATCAAACATTTTTTGTCTTTACTTAATTTATCTTTGTTCAAACTTGTATAGAATCAACATATTATCCAACGGTTATAACAAATTTCAAAAATTTCAAATATAAATCATATTCTAAATTTTAAACTCTAAACCCTAAACATAATTAATCATTGTATATACATCCAAAATTCAAAAATCCATACTTATAAAAAATTTCAAAAATATTCAAATATAATCATTTACTAAATCACAAACTCCAAACCCTAAATCCCAAATCTTAAACCCAAAATCTCAAATCCTAAAACTTAAATCTCAAACCTTAAATTATGAATTCAAAACCCTAAAATTTTAACTCAAACATAAAACCTAAATCCAAAATTATAAAACCAATGTATATAAATTTTGCTAATAAAATTAATTACGAGTGAAATATATCATCAAATGACTTTGTAAATAATATTTATATCCTAATATTTAACCTTAATCCCTTAATTTAAACTTTCAAATCTACTATATAAAAGTAGAAAGGCACTCTCCGGCTTCTGCCACGTCAGCAGCTGAGAGAGTGCCACATGTCATTCAATATTTAATTTTTAAAAAGTTTTTTATTTAATTTTTAAAAATTTGTTTTGCATCTACCAAGACTCGAACCCACAATCTTATCATTAAAATTCAATCATTTTAACCATTAGGCCATAGTTACTTCTTGCCTATTCTCTCTAAAAATATGTAATATTCGCTCTTTTTTGCAATTTTATACACATTAAATTAGAAGCAGATACCATTGATAGTTTTAAATATTTTATATGTAAATTTAGACTTCAAATTTGAATTTCTGAAGATAGTCAAAATTGCAAATTTCTGATTAGTAAAATAACAAATTTAAATTTATTATATTCATGTTAATATTAATCCATTCATAATTAGTTAAATGGTAAATATATTTTACACCTTAATTTCTTTAATTTCTCCCAAATAAAAACCCTTTCAATTTATTAAGCTGTGCACATGCTTGTGAAATGGATAGACAAAAATTCCGCATGGATGAAATAGATACAAGGGGTACTATTTGTCATTCATCAATTTTCACTCACAAGAATTCATTCTTAAGAAAAGTCAAACCAGAATTTTTGCATCATCCAACAAGTTTGATGAATATTATTTCATATATGCCTCAGAGAGGAAGTGCAGATCCCCGTAATATTGATTTATAATATTTTTCATAGTGAAATCGAATTGCAATCATTTGTGAAAATCGATCACAATCTCTATAAGTTGAAATTAACCAAAATTAATATAAGTAATAGAGATAAAACTCATTTATTAAACTTTAAAAATTTCGAAATAAAGAAAGAAATATAAGCTATAAATACGAGTCTTTAACTTTATGGAGTTAGTAGGAATGAAACAAGTTGTGGAAGAAAAAGAAAGAACTCTGACCGCTTTTATTCTTTTCACATTTTGCCCATGTGAGTTTTAGTTTATTTAAGAAATTTTTTAAAATTTTAGTACCTATTAAATTTTGTTTCATTTGGCATTAAATGCGAACCAAACAAAATATTTTTAAATCACATCCAAGGGGATTCGAACCCAGAATCTTCTCAATAAAAATGAGCAGTCTTATAAATTATGTCATAAGTACTCCTTCTCAAATTTTGCGAAAATTACTATAATAATAGTAAAAGGCGTAAAAAAAACTTGGTGATCTAATATACATTACAACTTTGAAAATAACATAACAAAATAAATCAAAAGGATAAATTATAGAATTTAAAAATAAAAAAACTTCAAACAAGCACCACCTATAAGTTATCAAATCACTAAATTATATACAATATCTATTGTAATTAATGACAAATAAAATCTTATTCACAAAACCAAAAAAAAGCATTCAAGTTATATTATTTTAAAGGATTAGTGTTTCACCTTATCTTTTCTTACAATGAAGTTAACTAATTTTTTTTTCCATAATCGATAACATACCAACAGTCATTTATTTATTAAAATCTAACTACTCATTAAATTTAATTTTAACTATATAATATATTCAAATTGCAACACATGTCGAAATCTAACCAATTCACTTACCACGTGTCGCGATCATGTTAATTACGAATTTAAACGCATCCAACTATATATGATAAAAAGATATAGACTAAACATAATTATAAACAATTTCTATTTTCACATTCTTATTCTTTCAGATTAAATTGTGTCAACTGTTATGTAAATAATAAAATGTCTATTATTACAGTATAAAAAATAATAAATAACATATTCAACAAAAAAAAATCATTGAAAAAAATAAACAAATAACACATTCATAAATCACAAATCATCATCTACAATATAACAGATGAATGAGACTCTTTAGAAGATGTCACAACAGTTTCTTCTTATTAGTCAATCATAACATTATTTTTCCACATGTATAAAATATATAAGCAGTTAATTATTTTTTTTTAAAATATCATGCAATATAAATAAAAATTAACATATGTATAATTCGCTATACATAAAAACTATTAAATTTGAATTCAACTATTTAAAAATTATTGTAAGTATGTGAAATTCAAATTTAATTTAAAAACATACATATATATAAATCTTATATTATACATATATATATATATATATATATATCATTCTATTTTTTAAGTTGTTTTATACTTATTTACAAATAAATTATGATAATTAACTTTGGTACAACTGAAAAACAATTATGATATTGAATAAATTAAAAAGTTAACTACAACATATAAATCGTAAGACACAACAAAATATTCAATAAAAATCGAGAAGATAAGAAGATGCAAAAATTCTGAATTGACTCTTCAATAAGAAACCATAGCACCTATGACTGCTTGGTCGCGACCGCTATCTACGCGACCACAAATCGAATTTTTTTATGATTTTGAATAAATTAAAAAGTTAACTCCAGCCTATAATATCATAAGACAAAACAATAAAATCAATAAAAATCGAGAAGATAACAAATTATATAAAAAATATTGAGAATAAGAAAAATGGATACAAAAATATACAAAATTTTAAAATATGAAAAATATATGGATTCAATGAAAGATATACAAAAAAAAATCTTCAAAATAATAAATTGAAAAAAAATAAATAATATCATAATATTAAGATTTAGACAAATGAAAATAGTATGAAAATTGAAGTATAAATAAAAATTCATGAAATAATGTATGAAAGAGATTATATACATCATCAATAAAAAAAGTAGAAAATAATATTTTTTTAAAACAATATAAAGTCAATAATCATAATATAAATATAAAACATATTTTTAGAAACTCAAATTAAAATAAAATCCGCGCATCGCGTGGATTTTCTCGTAGTTATAGATAAAAAGGTGACTTCTCATTGATTAATTTATAGACACAAATCTTTCTTTACTTTTTTTTCTCCTTCGACGGTATATCTTTTTTTTTTTTTTTTTGTCATTCTCCATCCCTATCCTTCCTCCGCTTCTCCTTCTCCTTCTCCTTCTCCTTTTCCCCTTCCTCTCCTTTCTCCTCTTTTCCCTCCTCTCCTTCTTCTTCTTCTTCTTCTCTTCTTCTTTCATCTCTGTCTCCTTCCCCCCTCTTCTTCTTCTCCCTCCTCGTCTTCTTCATATCGCACTGCCGTTGCTCTTCTTCCGCGCCTCCGTCACCGTCGATCCACCACCGTAAGTCTTCTCTTCTCCTTCTTCCTCTGATTCTTCTCCCCTTCGTCTAATTCCTTCTCTTCTTCTCCTCCTCATCTTCTTTAGATCTGACTTTCTCTTTTTTTTTTCCAGATCTCATCGCCGTCAAGGCTCCACTCCGATGCTCACCGCCGGTTCCGTGCTCTTCGCTCTCGTCCTTGCTCCTCCATCCTCGCTGCATCGTGCTCACAACCACTGACCGTCGGTGCCTGGTTGGTCCGACAGCCATCTCTGAGATCTGATTTTTCAGAAGTGTGTTCATCCCCGCTGCCACTCCCATTCTCACGGCGTAGCTTCTTGGGCTTCGTTGGGTTTCGTCTCAAGTTGGGAGAAGAAGGTGGTGATTGAGGGACTAAGCCTGTAGCTATCGAATGCATACGGTGGCTCGCGGTGGAGGTGTCGCGAGATCTAAACAATCCCGGTGGCTTCCTTTAGGTTTTTTTGTAGTTCGGTTTATTTGTTTTGATTTCTTCTTTGTAAACCAAACCAATTATCTGGTTTGGCATAAAGTTTTAATAAAATATTTTTTTGTTCAAATAAAATATCTATTGAAAATATATATACAGATCGGTTGTGACTACATTTAATTTATTATAAGAATTTATAATTGATATTAATTTTGTATTTAAAAATTTAGGAATTAATTAATTTTCTAAATTATTTTAAATAATTTTATTATTGTTAAATATTACTGGTAGGTAAATGGTAGGAAACAATTTTTCTATCCATGTTTTGGTAGGAAATCGATCATATATTTCTTATCAATTTCCTACGATTTTTACTACGGCACACATTTCGTAGAAAATTTCCTACGAGTTTTCTACCACTAAAGATTTCCGACGAGAGATACCCTACGACATATTTTCGTAAGAAAACCATAGGAAATGGCTGTTTTCTACCAATTATGTACGATATCTTCCGTAGAAAAACGTGATGTTTTCTTGTAGTGTCAGCTTTGGTCATGTCGACATAATTCACTTCAAATTGTATACGGTACGTAACTGCGAGAGCAGAAAACTAATGCAAAATTTGTTTGAATCATGAATAACATTTTGAATTTATAATTTTGTTTTTTTTTTTTTTTTGAATTACCAGGAGGTTCTGGGCCGAAGCCCGTACATCCTCTCAAGCCCGAAACCACATCATGTAATATTAGTTTCGTCCTAAGCGTCACTCGATCCTGTGACCTCTAAACTTTGCCTAGGGTCCTTTACCAGTCGAGCTAACGACACTTGGTCAAATTTATAATTTTGTCCTCCAAATTCTCAGCATTTCTGAACTATTCGTCTAAAAATAAAGCTGATGTATCGTGAATTTTGGACTATTTCAACTCGACGACCTTCCAAATTCTGGTCTTTTTTGGTGCTCTAAACAAAGTACTCTGCTAAATTAATTACAAAAAACTGGCGCACAAAAATAAAATCAAAATTGAAAGTGGTTTCTCTCACGTTTTGTTATACATTGCATTTGCAAGTATATGAGTCTGCTTTCACGGATAGCGTCGATAGTTACGGGCGAAAGAATCTGCTCGATGACTCCATTAGCCCCATGCATTCACTTCATCAATCACTTCATCAATCACTTCACCAGGCTTTAATATATAAACGATCAATAAATTAACCAATCATTCCACAAATTCTACATGTAATTATCACAACCAACACACGGAGGAGATTCCAACGTTACCGTTAATTACGATAATAATAAGATGGTATATATCTAAAATAGTAATTATAGAGGTACCTTGGATGTGAAGTCAACTTTAGTGGAAGTTGCCTTGTAAGAGTTATCCAAAGGCTTTTTATAGGAAGGCTTGAAAGAGAGAGAGATTTGTCGATCCAGACACCATATATAAGCCGCTGAGAAACGCACATAGCCTCTCTCGCTCGCTGCCATTGGCGAGGGTAACTCCTCAATGTTATGTTACCTTTTTGCTTTTGAGATGAAAGGAGTAATAGTTCTAAATAGGCAGAGGTGATTGATTATAATATCAAAAGTAAAAAATATCAGAAAATTTTGAACATTCATTTATACTCATCACCACAAGGTCCACAACATGATTACGAAAGTGTTGATCATTGTCTAGACAATAGATCATTGTACGTAATATATCCATCGGACTATCAAACTTTAAATTATTAATAATGATTAATGAGAAATTCAAGTTTGGGAATGAAGATGAATAAAAGCTGGCAGATTCTTTACTTATGCCGTTTGTATCACTGATATTGAAGAACAAAGATGGAACATTCATGAATGAGAATTGCTCTATAACTTTAGGATTACACCAAAACTCAAGGATATTCTCGGTGCGCTCTATATACAATCAAAACATCAAATCATATGTTGATACAGAGAAATCCCTTTTCAAAACAGGAATTGAAAATCATCAACAAGAACTATGAACTAGGAAGTGTTTATGGATTGTTTCTATGAGATAGAATGTATTTGTTCTTTAGGTGGTTTGATTCGTCCTTGTACTGTCAGGCCAAAAGGGTTAAGCTTTCCGATTTTCCTAGCAACAGAGCTTATAAATGACTTTCTCGGAGAACAATCCGAACCACTCATGACTTCAAAAGCTTTCTCCTTCTCCAATTTTTTGAACTTTGTTTTCACCTTGAGCAACTCGAGCTTCAAGTCTTGGTTCTCGAGGTTTAGTTTGGAGAGCTCGTTGTTGTATGAGCTTAGCTTAGGAGAAGGAAGACTTCCTGATGCGGTTGCGGCTGCTGGAGAATCTAAATCACTTAAAACTTGGCGGAGACTTTGTTGCTCGTGGTAGAGAACTTGCTCTACGGTTTGTACAGGGAGACGTTCGTTTTGAGCTGCGTGAGCACAAGCTTCTTGCGATAGCTTTTGACAGTTCATTAAGCTGCAAATTTTCTTCTTCTCCACTTCACTTATTTTCGGATGCACCTGCACAACAAGATTTAACAAACGTTTTCTAGTTTTAACTAAAGGGTTTTCATCAAACTCTGTAAAGACTAGAGTTCTCTCCTTTTTTCGATCATTTGATTCAAACCCACAAGATCTTTGAAATTTTCAAGATTTGGGTCACAACAGTCTACAAATGTTAAAGATTTAATCAAAAAAAGGTTTCATTCTTGTAGCAAAATGTATACCTTGAGGTAGACGTCTATGGCTCTATACATCCCATCTTCAGTAATCCTAGACTGTTCAGGAATGCATTCAGCTAAACCGATGAATTTCGCCAAGTTTGTGTTTCTATCAGAAGCGATCTCAGCGAGATAAGACTCCATCAATTCACCGATATCACTGGCGAAATCAACAGAACTCCCTTCAACTTCAAACTCAAGATAGTTCATGAGGATGCGTTGAACGGTATCAACATCAAACAATGTGTTGTCTCCATTGAATGAGTAAGAAGGGATCAAGAGATCATCAAGCACGGCTTGTCTTAACTGTAACCCCATTCTCTTCTCCAAATCAATCCTACAAGCTACCGTGGTTTCGAGGTATATGGCAGCTCTTAAAAGCATCGAAAGAAAGCTCACTGAAGCTACGTTTCTCTCCCTCGGAAGAAGACTCACAACTGTCTCAAGAACCAACCTTTTCTCTTGTTCTTGTTCCGCATCCAGCTTCTTTGTCCCTTTCCCAAAAATCTCCTACATTTTCCACAGAAAAAAATGAAATCTTTCTCTGAAATCAGTAAAAAACAGACACATTCTTCTGTTACAAGAAATCAAGAATCTCACCAACCCTCTAAGAGCTTTTTGAGCATAGAGCATAAGCACTGGACCAAGCGCGTACCGGTCAAACCCTCTAGCCATCATTGCAACTAAGACACGTCGAAACATATCAATCCTTAGAACAACTAAATCCTGAGCCCACCAGTGAATTATATCATCCTTGCTCTGGCTCTCCTCCTGACAAGTTACATAAGAGATTGAATCTATACACCGGCTCACGAGCTTCACTCTCTCGGCTATAGGCAACAAACCCTCAGATTTTCGCAGAACTTTAACCGAATTCGATAAGCTCTCGAGGATCACTTCGTTCAAGTAAACCTCTGTTGTCTCCACGAGGTTTGCAGAGGAGTGTTCCTCTGTCATCTCTAGATACTCTGCTGCACATCGCAGCATCGCAATGTTCTCTGTGCTCATCTCGAAGTTTATACCGTAGCAGAATTTGATGACTAGCTCGAATGCTTCTGCACATCCCGGTAAATCTTGGATCTTGATAACGGTGATGTTGGAATCGTTGCTTGATTCGGAAGCAAGTTTCTTTATCAACCCACATTTTGACAGAAGAAACTGCAGATATAACCGACACTGAGTATAAGAAAAAGAATCTCCTCTGTGTATAGATAAGATCTAGAAGAAAAATCACCTTGTGGAGTGAGAACGAAGTTTCTCCTATGTGAACTTTAATGTCACTAGAAATCTCCTGAGAAGAAATCCTGAAACCAGTTGTGTAAGAAAAAGGGAATAAAGATTCGATTTTTACATTTTATAACAAAAAAGAAGAAGAAGAAGAAGAAGAAAATTGAAGGAAGAGTGTAAGAAACCACCATTCACTAGTTCTCTTCATGGCTAAGGACAGAAACTCCTCCTTCTTTGCCGACATATTAACAGCACTTGGCGTTCAGTTACTTCTTGCTCAAGAAATCCACCATTGAACTCTCTAAGACCCTTCTCAACAGATATATACAAATATAATCTCAAGCTGGAGTCTCCTTACACGTACTCAAAAGAGACGATGAAGAATGTGATCCACCAAAAGTTTCTTCCTTTCATGCTCGCTAATCCAAATTCCTCAAACGAAACTACGAAATACCCAATCTAACCCTGTCACTGAGCGCAGGAGAGGAAGAGGGATGAAGGATAGTTACGTAATTAACAAGAAAACCTTTGATCGATCATACTGTTTTTGGAGTATGTGGTTCAAACGTCAAAGAGGTAGGGATCCTTGTGGATCTGAAACGTCTTTTCGTAATAATAATGCAAATAAAAACCTTTGATCGGTCGCACCGCCAAATAATTGAAACTGTGGACTACTTAAACTGTGAAACGCGTAAACAAAATAGCAAACAAAAAAAAATTATGTTACCGACAAAAACATTTGGAACGATAGAATTTACCGATCAAAATCTGAATTTAAAAAATGGCCCACGAAGGTACATGACATCAATCTTGTATTGTTTGCTTCTTTCTCCAAGTTTCAATATTTTTTAATTTGTGTGCCATCTTATCAATAATTCCAAAAGCTTATGGAACATAAACAACGATTCATGAATAAGAAAAGAGAGGGAGGATAAATAAGCTGCACATGTTGGATTTTTGTGAGAATATACATCTTGTATCCCTACAAGTTTTTATTACCAGAGAGATCTAAATATTTGGTTTGAATTTCTGATTGAGACACAACTTAATCTTTGCTATAAATGATGTCTTTTGCTCTATCGCTTTCTCGAAACTTGACAAGTAAAAGTAATAAATAATATTAAAGACGTCCACTTCCAAAAAAAAAAAGATTCTTGATGAAACAACAAAACAGAGCAACTATTACACGGGATGATTGAAAAAAAAAAACTGTTTTTTTAAACAGCCTGTGAGAATGTTTTTGGTTTTTTACCTTAGAGATGAATCGAAGAAGGACCAGAAACAGCAACAGCTCTCTGAGCACGCTGAGTTTCACCGCGTTAAAGCTCCTTCGTCTCTTTCTTCATCTTCCTCGCTTCTCGCCTTTCGGTTTTCACAGCTGTTTTCCGCTCTTTCTTCTCTTCTTTCGACTCTTGCCCATGAGTCTTCCTCTTGACCGGTTCGGCTTTCGGGATTACCGGTTTGACGCTGGTCTGTTCAGCTTTCCTACCGGGTAAAAACTCGACGGGTATCTTCTCTTTCCCTTGGAGGGTAATGATTTTACCATTTGAACTCATTGCTTTGGCTACAGCTTCACTCAGCCTCTTCTTCCTAGCTGTCTCCGGAGCATAGATTTTACCAGGGTGGTTATCGAGATTCGAGAATGTCGTGACTATGGTTTCACAATCCCACTTCTCGCTCTCGTCGCTGCTTTCTTCTACCACCTCTACAAACTCATCATTCCCGTTTGCGTAATTGTCACCATACTCTACACAGCGACGGATAATATGAGCAGCAGAGTCCACCTCTTCTTTATTTTTTACAGAGTCACTGTTCTTCAATATATCCGCAGGGTTCATATATTTTTCTTCTTCAAGCTCATAATCTTTCCGCTTCTCATAAATAAGATTATGAACGCTCTGAGCCGTCATCAACTCTTCTTCTACTTCCCCGTTTTCAGCTAAGTAACCATCATTGTCACTGTCACTGCCATATTCTTTGAGTTCGAGCTGATCAAATAGCTCGTCAATCTCGCGAGGAACCCTCGGGTTTTCAGCCACATGTGCAGTAAACACAGCACTTTCTCTATCCCTTGCCTCGGATCTTTCAGAAAACTCGAGCTCGTTATTGCTCACACCAGAAGCTTCTCCCTGTTGAGTAAGATTAGCGTGGATGACGAAATCTTCTTCCAAATCCTCAACGTCTGAACCAAACTCTGATCCGTCACTGTTCTCAAGCAACGCAGCCACTTCAGGATCAATAACCCTCTTCACCTTGACGTTAACAGTTTTCGACGCCACAGTATACATCGACTTGTCATTAGCTTCATCGTTCAACATACCAGAGATCTTAACACGAGACGCATCATACGCCTTGACATCACGAGGCAGATGAGCAACCTCAAACTTGGGGTTAGCGTAGAAATTAGAACCACCACCAGTGTTCTTAATCTCTCTCAAATGCTCCAGGTAGTTATAGCCATCATCAGGGTACCCTAACTCCAGAATCTCCTTCCTCACATGAGCAGGTAAAGGGTTACTCGAATCCCCAAAACTGGAGTAACCATAAGCCAATTCTTCAGGGGCATCTTCGAACTGTGAGTTATCTTCTTCTTCTTCTTCCTCTTCTTCAACGAAACCACTGATGTTTACAGGGTTCTGATCGACCCGTAAGAAGATCTTATCGCCGCCAGGTGCGTCACTGTATCTTGGGTCAGATGTATCACGAGGAAACAACTCGTAAGTCGCCGCCTTTTTCTTATCAATGAACTTCGTCTTCCCCATTTTTACGATTCTGAGTGTTTGCAAACTGTATAACAGCACACAAATTAGGGTTCCTAAGTCACAGTTACCAATTCGGAGCAAAAACTAGACTACGATCAATTCCCCACTAACTAAAGGTAAAATATTTACAATTAGGGTTCATATATCAATATAAATCATCGAAATCAAGTCTAAAAACGATGCGAAACAACTATTGATTCGAGAAGAGAAGCTTACCTGAGAGTTTGAGAGAGAGGCGCAGAGAGATGATGAGCGACGATGAACAAACCGAAAACGGCTTTGAAGCTTTTAGGGTTGAGTCAAAACGCACCGTTTTTTAAAACAAATATAATATATGTTCCTTTTCTTAAAAAACAAAAAAAATTTCCTTAGCTCGGTGTATTCCACCAGGGAAGTAATCTACTGCGGGAGAGTGCACTTAATGATTACATGCGCCTAATCTTCTTCTCCTACTTTCTCTTGGCATCTCTTCGACGGTTCCTGTTTTTGTGCGCCATCTTGATATTGCGTGCGCCGTTGGCGCATTCCCTTATCCTACCGGTCTCCGTCGTCACCACCGGAACCGTTGATTCAGACGTCGCTGGTAGCAGGTTCGATCCACGCCTCGATCCCGACTCTCTCGACGAGATCTCTCTTTCCACCGTCCGGCGAGCGATGTCGAAAGCTCGTGTTTATACCGACGTTAACGTGATCCGACCCAAGGAGTATTGGGATTACGAATCTCTCAATGTTCAGTGGGGGTAAGATCGTTGTTTCTGAAAATTAAGAAAACCCTAAGAGCTCTCCTTTCAATTCGCTTTAGCCGTCACTCATATGGGGATTATTGGGTTTCATGTTTATTTGAGATCAGAAGGAAATCTAGGTTATAGGTGATTTTGATATTAGCTGCGTTCACTTTCGTATAGTTCTGTTCTAATTTCTGCTGCTAAGCATTCATGATTTGTTGATTCCGAGATTTGGATTCTCTTCCAGCTAAAACTGAATCTTATGGTAAGTGATTCAAGTAATGTAGAAATTGAACTTTTTTAGCTTTTGGTGTTCTTGATTTTTGATCTGTTTGAGGAGAGAGTTACTTTGTTAGTCCTGCATATGATTCGATCATTACAGGTGATGATGGTTTGTCAATAAAGTTTTGAGCTTCTTCTGTGTGTTTCCTTCTCAGGGAGCAAGATGATTACGAGGTAGTCAGGAAGGTGGGGCGAGGCAAATACAGTGAGGTTTTTGAGGGGATAAACATGAACAGCAACGAGAAGTGCATAATCAAGATTCTCAAGCCTGTCAAGAAAAAGAAGGTGATTTTCTACATTACTTCGTTCAATCAGTGACTTATGAGTTATAATTATTTTACGAGTTTAGTCGCTTTCAGCTGTTTTGCTGTTGTAGTTCACCTTAATGCAGCAAACGAAAGAAGAGGCTAAACTTTCTGTAGATAGATTAATGAGCAAAGAATGCTGTTGCTTTTACATGCTGGGTTTTGCCTCAAATCAGTTTTGACTTTGGGTTGCCTTTCTGAATTTTATATGATCCTTTAACAGATTAGAAGAGAGATTAAAATACTTCAGAATCTCTGTGGAGGGCCAAATATTGTCAAGCTGCTTGATGTTGTCAGAGATCAACACTCAAAAACCCCGAGCTTGATATTTGAGTATGTTAACAGCACAGACTTTAAAGTTCTGTATCCTACATTGACTGATTATGACATCCGTTACTACATCTATGAGCTGTTGAAGGTAATTTATGTATCCGTTTATAATTCCATTACGACTTCTGATCTGTGGAATTTTCTCGGTTCCACAACAAATTAAGGTCAGTGATAACCTTCAATTTTTTCTATGACATGCTGCAGGCATTGGATTTCTGCCACTCACAAGGTATAATGCACAGAGATGTCAAGCCACACAATGTCATGATCGACCATGAGCTGCGCAAACTCCGCCTAATTGACTGGGGTCTCGCTGAGTTTTATCATCCTGGAAAAGAGTATAACGTACGTGTGGCCTCAAGGTATGATTTTGAAAATAACTCGGGTTGCTATCCCATTTTTATCTAAATCAGTTACAGTATGCAGTCTTTATCAGCAACTAAGCTTGATCAAATGTTGTCTATTATATCAGATACTTCAAGGGACCCGAGCTTCTGGTGGATTTACAGGACTATGACTATTCCTTGGACATGTGGAGCCTCGGTTGCATGTTTGCCGGGATGGTGAGTACCTTGAGAATTGCATGGCTTCCTTTGCTACACTTCATATGATTATCTGCAGATTCCTTTTCAGAATGTTTCCATGAATATCGATGGTCATCTGATTTGTCAAATAATCTTCTCTTAATAGATATTCCGCAAAGAACCTTTCTTCTATGGCCATGACAACCAGGATCAGCTCGTCAAAATTGCCAAGGTAATTTAATTGTGTGGCTAAACTTTATCATGCTCGTTTCCTTTAGCAAGTATAGGGGTTTTTAGAGGGCATTAAGCTGCTTTTTCACATCTAAAGAGTATTTGTTTGACTCTTGACTCAGGTCCTTGGAACCGATGAATTGAATGCATATCTGAACAAGTATCAGCTAGAACTTGATGCGCAATTAGAAGCACTTGTTGGGAGGTAAGCAGAACTCGCATATCCTCTATAGTGTTAAGAGTAAGATTAGAGTAATTCCAATGGCTAATTCTCTCCTTCGTGACTTGTTGGGCTATTTCCACAGACATAGCAGGAAGCCTTGGTCCAAATTCATCAACGCCGACAATCGGCATTTGGTCTCACCTGAGGTTTACTTGTTCTCTTTATTATTGGAGAAACACCAACAACTTGTCTTTTGCCACGATTTCTCTCCTGAGGTGTAACTTGCATCTGTTTGTTTGCATCTGTTCTTACCTTTAGGCGCTTGATTACCTGGACAAGCTACTCCGATATGATCATCAAGACAGATTAACTGCTAAAGAAGCAATGGTACGTATCAGCACATAACTCAGCGAGTGGTTTTTTTTAGTCTGCTTATGATTTAGAGAATCTTGTTTTGTTAGATAAATGATCATGAGAATGAGATTGATAAAGCTAGGTTTGATACTTTTCATGAATTGACAGGCTCACCCGTATTTCGCGCAAGTCAGGGCAGCAGAAAGCAGCAGAATGAGAACTCAATAGAGACATCTAAGTATGTGAAACTGGTGGATTTATCTCCGATAAGGTTATTGTTTTCGTTAAAGAAGTGATGTTAATGTCCAACTCTAAAAGTTTATCTGATCCGAGTGTTTGCATCTATTTTCAAACTTTTGTAGAATTTTTATTGGTATTAAAACCTACCAAGTTCATTTGAAAAGTAAACAAATCGATGACTATGTATGATTTGTTTTTAAAACTTTCTAGACTTCATTTAAAATCACCAAAAAAATGTACTTTAACAAAAGATTGAAGGATACAAATTTTGACATTTTAATATCGTCCAAAAATATGTGGTTGATTTTTACAAGCCAATCTTGTAAATATCTCGTGATAGTGTCACATCTATATAATTCTTCCTTTATTGTTTAGACATTGTGTGCATTGTTGAGAACAAACGAAATGAAGAAATATGTGTTCTTTATTTGAGAAAAGAAATAGAGGATTATTTATTTTTATTTATTTAAGAACAAACGAAATTTCAATTTACATTCAATCTACAATTAAAACGGAAATAAATAAAACTGTGGTTCGGGAGTGGTGTTGGAGTGTCACCGATAAATGGTATTGCGACTGACAAATGATGTGATTTTTCTCAATTGGATCTGCTTCCACATTCTCGTGTGCATCACGCAATCTCTCCAAGAAACTGAGCAAAAGAAAAGGCAAAATCAAGAGAGTTTTCATTCCTAAGTTTTGTGGAGAAAAAAGAGGCATTCCAAGGTATAGTTTTTGTACATAAAGCTTCAGTGATCTTCTGGCTAACTCATCACACATCATCATTGCAAGCTGGGAGTATAAAGACCAATCAGTAATGATTCTTTCGTTAAATTCTCTATCAAATCAACTCAAATGCACATTTGATTTGTCTAAATAGTATCTTATGATTTAGTTTGTGGACATGATGTTATATACTTATATATGAAAGTTTGGAGAAATACATGGTCAACCCGAAATTTTTCTTTCCAAATTCCAGATGTAGCATTCGTAAAAATGTGCGTTAGGATCAATTTGTTTCAGGTTTCAATCCAAATTGGTTTTGGGCTTGGGCCCGTTAGAAAAGCTGTTAGCCTTTTCTAGATACGAGAAATTACCTTAATTAATATTTAATAAATGAATAAATATGAAAAATTAAAAATTTTAACCGGCCTCAAATTTAATTAATGTAAGAAATTAAAAAATTTAATAAAATAATAAAATAATTTTTTAGAAACTTCTATGTGAATATATAGTTCAAACAATATCATAAATAAGTAATTACATAGATTTATTTTCTTATAATACAAAGTTATATGCGTCAAAATTGCTAATTAACACAATCGTGACACTATCGAACATCTCGATTCAAATTTTAACATGTATAAACAAATGAATCAATTATATTTTAATAGAATGTTAGCATAGATCTAAAAGTTATTTTGTATATAAAAATCAAATAAGCATATTTTATGTTTTCCAATTACATTAAAAAAATCAAATCCTCCTACCTATTAATTGAGAATCCATTTTAATGAAAAAAGCTTACTTGTCAACTCTAGAATCAAAGTTAGTGTATTTTTTTGATGACATGTAAATGTGACATGTCAAATTTCCTAAAATAAACGAAATGTTTTGATTGGTTGAGTTAAAATTAAATAAATTATAAAATTAAAACATGAATACACTTTGTTATTTTTTTAACACATAAAAGGCATACTTTGATTTTTTCACAAATATGTGTCTGTATATAAATATTAAATATGCAAAAATCAAAGTCGTATGCGAACTTGTTGTGCGTGGATTTTGTTAACCTCGATTACAGTCCAATTTTAATTTTAGCTATTAAACAATTCATATATATTATTTAAATCTCTATATGTCCTAAGAGCGGTGAGGTGGTTGGTACACACGAGCGTGCGGACCAACTATCTA
>JAHZTW010000002.1:114029234-114172830 GCA_020283515.1 Alliaria petiolata | reverse complement strand
TATCCAATGTGCTATATTAATTTTCATGATAAAGTCAAATATTATATTTTAAATTTTAAATTTTTGTTTTGTAATTTTTGTTAATATTTAATATAAATTTTAATTTGAAACCATATATCATAAATTGCTGAAAAATATAAAATTTTGATTAAATAAAATAACGATAGAAACGGTTTTCGTGATTGTTCTTAAATACCAAAAATTTTATCGTTATAAAAACATAATATTTGCAAAAAATATCAGAAAAACTAACCACCACCTAAATATCACAATTCACTTATTTTTAACTCATACTTACATGCATAAATATACGTATTTAAATATTTTTAAAATTCAACCATACATTATAAAAATATATATTACAAAACAAACACTTTGTTATTTTTTCTAACACATAAAAGACATACTTCGATTTTTCCATAAATATGCGTGTGTATATAAATATTAATTATGCAAAAGTTAAAGTCGCATGCGAACTTGTTGTGCGTGCATTTTGTTAACCTCGATTATTGTCCAGTTTTAATTTTAGTTATTAAACAATTCATATATATTATTTAAATCTCTATATGTCCTAAGAGCGGTGAGGTGGTTGGTACACACGAACGTTTCGGGCCAACCATCTATCCGCTCTTATGATAAATAAAAATTGTAAAACCCATTTTGGTTTAATTAGAAATAGGTCAAAGAAAAATATATATATTGAAAAGATTATATTGTGTAAAGAGAAAAAAACATTGTATAGATAATATTCAAGACATATTATAAGAATTTAATTATTATTTAATATAACTTTTACATTTGCAATTATATGTTAATGTAAACGGTAGAAAAATAATTTTTTTTAAAATAAATCAGTTTCAAAATACATAAAACGATATTAAATGTTTGTGTGATTGTTGTTAAACACTAAAACTGTATATGTATAAAAATATAACGTTTACATAATATATAAGAAAATGAATCAATACTTTAATATTACAACTATTTATTTCTATAAAAAAATTATACATGCACATGTCTGCAGGCCAACCATAAAATTAAATAAATTATTATATGTTTTAATATTTTCAGTTTATTTAGTTATCATATTTACACTTTTTATCTAAGGAAATATTTTAAAATTTTGGTTAATGGCTTTTTATCTTCAATTTCTATTGAAATCTAGAACATTTTTCATTTGATTTACCATTATTTTTTTATTATTAAATATTCATATAATGTTATTATTAATACATAATTAATTATGTACAAATGGATCAACTTCAATATACAATATAATTATATATTGAACATATAAAATATTTTATAGCTCGCACACGGTGCGGACCGATCACCTAGTTGACTGTAAAAACAAAAAACTTATTATTTTTGTCTCGTCATGGTTTGTTTCCTTATGTCACCGTCGACAAGAAATCCAGCGTCTAAATTAGGGACTACCTTTTGACTACCTCTAATCTGACGCCCATAATTAAGTTTAAGAGAACCATCATTAATGTCAGGCCATCGCCGGTTGTGGCGGGATTCAGTTCTCGTGGGCCTAATTTCTTCACATTAAAAGTACTTAAACCAGATATGATCGAGCCATATGTCAACATTCTTGCGGCATGTACCGGAGCAACCGGATCCGATCCCGATTCCAAATTGTAGGGTGTGGAGTTCAACATTTTATCGAGAACCTCAATGTCATGTCCTCAACATTTTATCCCGCTTTTCATGGCGACGCATTCCAGCAGCGATTCGCTCGGCTCTTATGAGTTATGACGATGGCCAACATATCCAGCAACGATGGCAAGCCCATCCTCGACAGCACGAATCGTAGACCATCGACGATGTTCGCACACGATGTCGGACACGTGTATTTGTACTCAACCCAGGGTTTATCTACGATCTGACGGCGGAGGATTATCTAAATTTTTTATGCGCGTCTAATTATACGTCATATCATATCAAGATCATCGCGAGACACGTTTTTACCTGCAATCCAAAAATATTCAAACCCGATTTCATTACGCTATATATTAACGTTCTAGCGGAAAGCATCTGATATATCTAAATATTTATGAAAAATCATTAAGTTTGTTACGGAATTTAATGACACTTTTATTTATAACTACTCAATCAGTTGTTGTATATCATAAAAGAGATTCATCAATTAATAAAAAAAGGCAAAATATATGTAAGACATGAGAAAAATATAAATAAAATATAAGCAAAATATAAGCAAAATATAAGTAAAAAACAATAGAAAATATAAGTTCAAATTTAAGTGGTTAGGTAAAATCAATAGAAAATATAAGTATAAAATAAGAGAGAAGTACCTCTTTGCTTATAAAAAGATGGTGTGTATCCATTTTTTTTAATTAGAAAGTCAAAAAGTATCCTATTGCCAAATTTCTCATAAAATAATAAAAAATATAAGTATAAAACAATAGAAAATATTAGCTAGCGATTTTAATCAATAAACTCAAAAATCTAACATCAACCTCAAATTATCTCTTCTTTTGAGGAATAATTTTCTGCTAAATTATTCATTTCTATTTAGTATGTGGGATAAATGAAAATTCACCATAAATGGAATATAACTGAGTCCCTGATTAGCTGTTGCCGTCCTTTTTTTTGTTTTCGTCCTTTTTAAGTATGTAGAAACTCTTCAAACTTTAAAAAAATTATCGTACTTAAATTTTATTGTAAACAATTTATAAACAATAAAACCCTAATTATAAACTTATATAAATTATTAGCACTTGAAGTAATTTCTTACCTTGAAACATGTTCATTAGCGTTTATCTAATCCTCGTGTTGTTACATGGATTAGATGATAGGAACAAAGATTTTACGTTTTAAAAAGCCCATTGTAAGCCAAACCAACTTAGACCAAGAAATTAGAACCAAAACCAAAACAATTCTGAAAACTAAACACAAGTATAAATAGCATATGTTTCCAATTGTATGTATATTAATGTGTGGATGACGGCTAGTATGAGCTCATAGCCGGCTTTGAGATTTAAAACTTTGACAAAAACTGCAAGCTACAGAAATAAAAAGGGCTGTTTTGCACAAAAAAAAAATTAAAAAGGGCTGTTTTACCTTACCAATATTTTTCCTAAAAATAGAAGCGCAAGCTCATACTTGATCTGCTTAGGTTCGGAGCCGCGACTGTATGAGCTCATTTCTATATGCATTAGCCAGTCGCTAACGTTTCGTTAAATTATAAAATATTTAAATCTCAATACCATCCCGTTGTTAGTTTCTTTCTGATTGACCCAATTCGAGTTTTTCGATTTTAAAAATTTTCGATAAAACATAATAATCGATCATGTTACGCGAAAAAAACACATCAAATATATTTGGATTAAATTATATCATCAATTGATTATTATTGTGTGAAAATTAGTTTCATATAAATCTTAAATTTTTATGAGAATAACAAATTCTGAATTCTAGATTGTTTGATAAAATTACCATACGGGTTCCAGGACTAAAATGGGCACAACTAAAAGATTGATGTATTGCTTGAATATTAGTGTATGGTGTTTGTAAAATCTTTGTGGTTCAAGACATTGTGTTCACCCTACGAAGCAAGTACAAACACCAATAGTTAAAACGAAATCTACCTTTCCAAATTCCAGATAATTCGTTCAAATGTGCTTCAGGATCCAGGTTTCGAACAAATTTGGTTTTGGGCTTGGGGCCCATTAATCTTTTCAAGAAACGAGAAATGACCCACGTTTGTGCCTTTCCCATTAGTCTTTTCAAGAAACGAGAAATGACCTCGTTTGTGCCTTTCTCTCCACGTTTTCAAATAATTTCAACTTAGTGGAATATAAATCTTTTAGAATACCTTATTCAAATTCTAGATAAAAAAAGAGCTCCTAAATCTATCTAATAGCTCGACGCTTTCATACTAATTACTTAAAAGTTAATATCTCAAATTCCATTAATGAAAAACGAGATATAATATTTTTAGGTTTGACCGAGTTTATAACTAGCGGATTTAAATATTGAAACCGAACCAGATTAGTAAACGGGTCACGGGTTAACCAGACGAACCGGACGGTCCGGATCGGGTTTTCAAAACATTGCTTATAGCTCGACGATTTCATACTAATTACTTAAAAGTTAATATCTCAAATTTCATTTATGAAAAAACGAGATATAACCAAACTAGCTTTATTTTATTTTATTGGAGAAAACAGAATAACTTATTGAAAATTACTGAAACATGCAGAAGTACATCATCATCCAGAAGTACATCATCATCCGATTTGAGGACTGCTAAGGACAGGACCATTGGGACAGTTCTTGTCCGGAACGCGTAGAAGGACACGGTTACAGCAATTGATGGCTATCACACCAACGCTGTCCGGAATTATAATTCCAGTAACATGTGGATTATCACTTTCTATTTTTCTCTTTGCTTCAGGCCCACTTACTCCTTTCAGTTCTGGCCATACCACCTTCAATCCTACACACAGTCGTCATGAGTCATCCCAATATAATGTTTGTTAATCTTTGACATCAATATGATCAATTAATGTAAAAATTAACAAAATTTTATAAATTAATTGTTTAGAATATATAGACCTGACAATATCATAAATTAATAAATATATAGTACACTAAAATATGATTCTAGTGTTTTTACTCGATGGGACGGAATTGACATATTAAACAGTATGATGACTTAAACTAATTTTTTTAATATAGTATTTTCGTGTATGGCCAAACGCAAAACCTTTCGTTTTTATCGGCCAAAAACGTAAGAAAAAATATATAAAGAGAAAACAGTACCTGGAAATCGTTGTTGGCACGAAATACCAGAGCAGTCACAGTATTCACATTCGAAAAAAGGGATCGTATAACCATTCGTCGACAAAAATAAATAAAAAATAAAGAAAAAGAAGATCGTACAACCATTCATTTTGAGTATTTTCTTATTCTTCGTTTCGTTTGTTATGATGTTTTCTTCACTTTTGGTTGGTCAATATATATAGGAGATAGATAGGGCTACGAAACTTAAATCAATTAAATGGTTGTTAACTAAAAATAATTAATCAGGTACAAAATTGTTGTCAAAAAATAAATGCTAATACTAATAGCGTATCAAAATTACTTATTATTTTAAGATATGTTAACGATTTGACTTTTTATATTAGGAAACTTAACAACGATTTGATTTTAGCATTAGGAAACTTAATCAATTATTCCATGTTGACGAAAAACCTTAAATCTTCGATAAAAATAAATAATTTGTAGTGAACAATTTTCTTGTCGTCTTTATGATAATATATATTTAAGAATATAATTTTAAATTAATTCAGAATATATCTTTAAGTGTAATTAATTTAGCACCACTAAGTTCAACTTTCAATAATATATAACTTAAATTTCAATATCAAAATGACTAAAAACTCTTTCATAGTTATAAAATCTAAACCTTAAGGTCAGTGACATTAGGACTTCTAATCTGTGGAATTTTCTCGGTTCCACAACAAATTAAGGTCAGTGATAACCTTGAAATTTTCCTATGACATGCTGCAGGCATTGGACTTCTGCCACTCACAAGGTATAATGCACAGAGATGTCTAGCCACACAATGTCAAGATCGACCATGAGCTGCGCAAACTCCGCCTAATAGATTGGGGTCTCGCTGCGTTTTATCATCCTGGAAAATAGTATAATGTCCGTGTGGCCTCAAGGTTTGATATGCGCCTTCAAAATAACTTGGTTTGCTATCTCATTTTTCTCTAAACCAATTATTAAGCTTGATCAAATGTTGTCTCTCCTATATCGGATACTTCAAGGGACCCGAATTTCTAGTGGATTTACAGCAATGTTTTGAAACCCGACCCGAACAGCAAACCGGAATACCTATCGGGTCACCGGGTTTCCGGATTTATCTGTGTCGAGCCGGTTCGACCGTGGATCAACTAATTTATAAAATTTTATAATATATATATATATATATATACTATATAGTTTTGAAAATATAAAAATAAATTAGATATAAAAATATTCATATCATGTTTAACAAAACAAAGATGTTCAATAACAATAATAAAATATTAAAATAATTAAATATTTTAAATTCAAATTTAACCAAACTAAATAGTGAAAGATATTAAAAAAATAGAAAATCACAGCAACCAATCGTGATTATCCTCATGGTCATTTCTCTCATATTCTTCAGGTGGCATTGTGAAGTCTTCTTCAAAATCTAAAGAAAAAAAATCACATAATTTAGTCAATATATTACATACAACTAAAAGATAAATGATAAAGTTTACCATTATAATTTTTCGGATTTATCTCTCCATTATCTTTGGGATATTCTTCAGCAAGAGCCTTCTCTAATTCATCATAATTAAGTTCACCTGATTCTTCTTCTTCTACGATCCAAAACTCGGTTTTATCAATAGATTTATAATCAACAGGATCATACGATTTTTTTTTTAGTCTTGTACATTACAAAACATGTAAGCAATTTTTTAGACACATTAAACACTAAAATTAGTGAAAAATTACGTTTATTAAAGGATTTAAAAGTTAAATTGGCGGTTCATCCGGGTCAACGGGTCAGCGGTTCACGATTTAACCGCGGATTTTTCAGGATTTTGGCGGTTTTAAAAGTAGCGGATTTTAACAGTGTAACCGGACCGGGATAGTGACCGGATCACGGGTTAACCGGGCGAACCGGCCGGTCCGGTCCGGGCGTGAAAACATTGATTTACAGGACTATGACTATTCCTTGGACATGTGGAGCCTCGGTTGCATGTTTGCATGGCTTCCTTTGCTACATTTCATATGATAATCTGCAGATTCCTTTTCAGAATGCTTCCATGAATATCAATGGTCATCTGATTTGTCTAATTATCTTCTCTGAATTGATATTCCGCAAGGAACCTTTCTTCTATGGCCATGACAACCAGGACCAGCTCGTCAAAATTGCCAAGATAATTTTATTGTGTGGCGAAACTTTATCATGCTCGTTTCCATTAACAAGTATAGGGGTTTTAGAGGGCACTAAGCTGTTTTTTTTTTCCCATCTAAAGAGTATTTGTTTTGATTCTTGAGTCAGGTCCTTGGAACCGATGAATTGAATGCATATCTTAACAAGTATCAGTTAGAACTTGATGCGCAATTAGAAGCACTTGTTGGGAGGTAAGCAGAACTCACATATTCTATATAGTATTAAGAGTAAGATTAGAGTAATTACAATGGCTAGTTCTCTCGTTCATGACTATTTCCACAGACATAGCAGGAAGCCATGGTCCAAATTCATCAACGCCGACAATCGGCATTTGGTCTCACCTGAGGTTTACTTGTTCTCCTTATTATTGTGGAAACACCAACAACTTGTATTTTGCCACGATTTATCTCCTGAGGTGTAACTTGTTTGCATCTGTTCTTACCTGTAGGCGATTAATTTCCTGGACAAGCTACTCCGATATGATCATCAAGACAGATTAACTGCTAAAGAAGCAATGGTACGTATCAGCACATAACTCAGCGAGTGGTTTTTTTTTAGTCTGCTTATGATTTAGAGAATCTTGTTTTGTTAGATAAATGATCGTGAGAATGAGTTTGATAAAGCTAGGTTTGATACTTTTCATGAATTGACAGGCTCACCCGTATTTCGCGCAAGTCAGGGCAGCAGAAAGCAGCAGAATGAGAACTCAATAGAGACATCTCTAAGTATGTGAAACTGGTGGATTTATCTCCGATAAGGTTATTGTTTTCGTTAAAGAAGTGATGTTAATGTCCAACTCTAAAAGTTTATCTGATCCGAGTGTTTGCATCTATTTTCAAACTTTTGTAGAAATTTTTATTGGTATCAAAACCTATCAAGTTAATTCGAAAAGTAAACAAATCGATGATGTTATATGATTTGTTTTTGAACTTTCTAGACTTCATTTAAAATCAACAAAAAAAGTATTTTTAAAAAAGTAAAGAATACAAATTTGACATGTTAATATCGTCCAAAAATATGTTGTTTTCATTGAATTTGTTGATTGTTGTATCAATCTTGTAAATATCTCGTGATAGTGTCAAATAAAAATCTATAATGTTTCTCCTTGTATTTTTTAGACTTTGGTGTGCACAGTTGAGGACAAACGAAATGAAGAAATATGTTCTTTGCTTGAGAAAAGAAAAAAAAAATTATGGAAGATTAAGACAGTTTAATAAAGAGGAAGACAAAAAACCTACTAGATAGACTTGCACAATTACACTGCAATATGATAATTCTTATTGCTAACTATCCCAAACCACGTACTATTCAGTAATGTAACCTTCAAATTAGGTATTGTATGAAATGATTGAAACGACTAACATAATAAACCTCTTCAAGTCTAAGTCTTACAATCTAATTGGAATAAAAAAACCAGCTTGAGGAAAATTGCCAATTTCAAAAAGTGATTCCTGTATCGTAACTTTATTCGTATGACTAAGGGAGTTCAAATGCAAAAAGTATTTCTCAACGTGGTTTGCTTCATCAGCTTTTTTAACCATTTGAGAAAAAGGTATTACTCAATACTTAATGTTTCGTTATCATAGAGTCATGTTATATAACTACTCAATCAATACATTATAATTATTGTATATTATAATATAAGAAGAATTAACAAATTTAACAAAAAAAAAGCAAAATATATGTAAAAAACATGAACAAAATATAAGCAAAATCTAAGCATAAAACAATTAAAAATATAAGATCAAATCGAAGAAATTAAAACAAACACAACACAATTGATTGTTACACCAAATAATATAACAATATGAAAAGTTTCAAAAATAAACTATTTGAATTGGTTGTTAATTGAAATAGAAGAAGACACTATTCATAATTGGCAAAGGGTCCGACATTGAAAAGGTTAGTTTTCTCAATCCATTGTTCATTGCTTATGATTTAAGGAAAAAAAAAGTTTTATTTTCTAAAATCGAGAATGCAGACACCTTTAGGACGAACTGGCGGTTATGTATTTCAAAGAAGTCAATGAGAAAAAAATCCTATACGGTCACGTTCACCGTGATTCCGTCTATGCCTTAGGGAACCAGTAGCTGTGGGAGCATTGAGTGGTCAGATGGACGACACATGGTTAGAAGCCCCATGGCATTAAGAGCATGAACAACGGTGATAAAATCATCGTTTCTTAGTAATAAAATATTGAAAAGAAAGAATAAATGAAGAGAGAGATTGAGAACCGTATCTTCGCGAAGATACTTTGGCAAGATGGTAAGAAACGTTTCTCACACTTATTTACGTTTAATTGGCTGATTCTTTTTACATTCAATATTTAATTAAATTAATTAATTATATATATTTTTTTTTTGTTCAAAAAAAAAATTAATTAATTATATTAATTTTTCTGAATCTTTGAGAACCTATCATAACATCTGTCTTTCATATATTGATTCAAAGTTTTGGTTTAAATAAAAAAAAAGTCATCCATTAAATTAAAATTTATCTCATAAATTACAATTTATTTATAAAATATAATTATATTAAAATAATAATATATTTTTTTATTTGAAAATACCAAAGAGGTTCTCCTGGATGAGAATGCTCTAAGCTGGCGTAGTGGTAATGCCCTCTTTTATAGTAAGCCCCTTCGTATTAAGTGTTAAAAAGAAAAAACAATCCTCGCACTATTCTAAGCATTTATGCGTATGTACATGGGTTCAATATTTGATTATCAACAAATGCTGACATACTTTAAATATATTAAATGTTGAGAAGAGACATTAATTAACAAAACCTTCAAAAACTAAAATTCAAGTTCCTTTAGCTAAAAAAAAAAAAATCAATTGTGTTGTAGTTCATATACAAGTATTTTATGAAAAAATCATTAAGTTTGTTACTGAATTTAATGACACATTTATTTATAACTACTCAATTAATACTTTATAATTATTGTATATATTATAAAATGTGATAAATAAAAAATTAACAAAAAAGCAAAATATATGTAAAACATTAACAAAACATAAGCAAACAATAAAAGAAAAATATAAGTTCAAATCTAAGAAATTTTATATAAAATTATATTATGTAATGATGATGCATATATATAAAATATAAAATTTTATGATTACTCATCGATGGACCTTTAGAATTTTCTGACCTATTCATTATCGTTATCAGATTGAGCTTCTCCTTCATCGAATCAAGTTGATTTTCATTGCAGAAATGGGTTTGGCACAACTATCAAGCGATTCTGCTGATTATGTTCTCATTTGCAACATCTAGATTTCTCAAATTTTCACAACTGTATATAGAGATGTTGAAAACTAATAATTATAGAGAAATACTATAAAATAACACATTTTAAGTTTTATGTACATTCATAACATCAACTTTGAAAATTTTCAATAATAGTTGTATTTGTAAGCCAAAAAGACTTTATTTTTATTTTAATCTTGTTTCTAATTATATATCCCCTATATATTATTTGAAAAACATTTTTAGAAAATACCCTTATTTTTTAAAATATTTACAGTGGTGCCATTTTGCTGATGTGCCATCAGCACATTCATTCTCACCAACCTTCTAAAAAAGATTTATTTCAATAAATTAATTACCTTATATGCTATTATCCATTTTTAATTTTTAATATAACCAAGAAATTTATAATTCATTTTCTGTTATGATTCATTTCCAAAAAAATTCATAACCAATAATTTTATACAAAATAATTAAACGAAATAAAAATTTACAAATAATTTATGATATACATAAAAATATAATATTTAATTTTTAATATAACCAAAAAGATTATAATTTATTTTCTGTTATGATTCATTTCCTAAAAATTTATACAAAATAATTAAACGAAATCGAATTTTACTATGATTTAATATTATACACATTCAATTACTACTTTGCTTAATTTTGTTTTCTTTTATCAAAAAATATTTTTTTTAAACATACTATATTGTCAACATAACAGTTTATTATATAAAAAAAGACTGGATTAAAATATTTTACTATGGTTTAATTTTTAAATTATGCAAAACTAAATAAATAATAAATTATTCACCCTGCGCAAGGTGCAGGTTATCACCTAGTATGCATTATACCATAAACCGGGGATTATCTGTGTAAACACAATTTTCAACAGAAAAGAGCTTTTTACTCGCTATGGTTAGTTTTCTTTAGTCGATGTCGACAAGAAATTTGACGACAAAATTAGGGACTGCGTATTGACTTAATACATGTAAGGACAATATAAATGTTGAGAAATTTTGTTTCTCAGAAGAGAGAAGAGCAGAAAAATAAAAACCGAGAGAAGTTAAAGATACACTTGAAAGCACAAAATTTTACAAAGTGAATTGTCTCAAAACGTGAAGAAAGCGGAATCAGAAAGATTCATCACTGGCGAAATCAGTGATTACGTATTGACTTAATCTAACCTCAGCCATTGACTAGCAATCAAAAACAAAGTAACCTTTTTTTTACATCAATGTAACTATGTTTTCCCAATAAGGTAAGCCTCTATATTTCTTTTGGAGCCTATATATATTGCTTTTGGTTTATAGTCGTCTTTTTTTTTTTTTTTTCAAACCCCATGGACAAACTTGTACTCATCGATATAGGATTGAGTGGCAACAATGCTGTCTCTTATACACATCTAGATGTGTATAAGAGACAGGCTAAGGACAGGACCATTGGGACAGTTCTTGTCCGGAACGCGTAGAAGGACACGGTTACAGCAATTGATGGCTATCACACCAACGCTGTCCGGAATTATAATTCCAGTAACATGTGGATTATCACTTTCTATTTTTCTCTTTGCTTCAGGCCCACTTACTCCTTTCAGTTCTGGCCATACCACCTTCAATCCTACACACAGTCGTCATGAGTCATCCCAATATAATGTTTGTTAATCTTTGACATCAATATGATCAATTAATGTAAAAATTAACAAAATTTTATAAATTAATTGTTTAGAATATATAGACCTGACAATATCATAAATTAATAAATATATAGTACACTAAAATATGATTCTAGTGTTTTTACTCGATGGGACGGAATTGACATATTAAACAGTATGATGACTTAAACTAATTTTTTTAATATAGTATTTTCGTGTATGGCCAAACGCAAAACCTTTCGTTTTTATCGGCCAAAAACGTAAGAAAAAATATATAAAGAGAAAACAGTACCTGGAAATCGTTGTTGGCACGAAATACCAGAGCAGTCACAGTATTCACATTCGAAAAAAGGGATCGTATAACCATTCGTCGACAAAAATAAATAAAAAATAAAGAAAAAGAAGATCGTACAACCATTCATTTTGAGTATTTTCTTATTCTTCGTTTCGTTTGTTATGATGTTTTCTTCACTTTTGGTTGGTCAATATATATAGGAGATAGATAGGGCTACGAAACTTAAATCAATTAAATGGTTGTTAACTAAAAATAATTAATCAGGTACAAAATTGTTGTCAAAAAATAAATGCTAATACTAATAGCGTATCAAAATTACTTATTATTTTAAGATATGTTAACGATTTGACTTTTTATATTNGGTGAGTAACTTCATTTCTCATAAGAGAGAAGAGCAGAAAAATATAAATGTAGAGAAGTTAAAAATACACTTGAAAGCAGACAAAGATTTACAACGTAAATTGTCTCAAAACATGAAGAAAACGGAATCAGAAAGATTCACCATTTGCGAAATTAGAGACTACGTATTGACTTAATCTAACCTCAGCCATTGACTAGCAATCAAAAACAAAGTAACATTTTTTTTACATCAATGTAACTATGTTTTCCCAATAAAGTAAGCCTATATATTTCTTTTGGAACCTATATATTGCTTTTGATTTATAGTCGTTTTTTTATTTTGTTGACAAAAAAAAAAATTTATAGTCGTTTTTTTTTCTTTTTTTTTTTGCAACCTCATGGACAAACTTGTACTCATCGATATAGGATTGAGTGGCAACAATGAGATTAAAACGTCGGTTTTATCAAACTTCTTTTTAAGATTTAAATTAAAAATGTATCGGCTAACTCTTTAAGAAATATGGAATTACACGATTTTTTTAGTTTAGGCCAATTCTTTTAAAAAAAAATAATAATAATAAAAAAAAACAAAATTCGCATATACGTTACAAATTTTCAAAAGTTTTACACACATATGTCAAGGATTTCATTTTTTTTTTTTTTTTTACAAGGATTTCATATTACTTAATACTTATTATAAGGATGTATGTCTTTCAACCGTCCAGTTTTTCAGTCTTGGAGTCAAACCCAGAGAAAACCCACGTGGCGCTCATTTGCTTTCTAATCATCTGCGCCGCGTAGTAGGGTATTCTTTCCGTATTCGAATGCTTGAGTCGTTGATCTACGAATGCCAAACAATCCATCAAGCTCTCCCTCGCCGAGCCTTTTAAATCGTACGCTTGAGATCTTCTCCACAAACTCTTACCGTGTGGACTATCCACACCAGATAAACACAGAGCTCTAGTAGCATCACTAATGGCGGACTCAGCTTTCTTCCACAACAAGCAACACTGTGCTCTGTTGCTATACAACACAACCCTATCTCGTATCATATCCAACGGACACAAATCAATAGCCACTGTATAAATCTCCATCGCTTCTTTAACAAAACCCATCAAAAACTTCTTCTTCCCTTGTTTCTTCAGCGATTTAACCATCTTCCTTCTCTCTTCAAGCTCTGTTTCACTCATAAGCTTCTCCTTCTTCTTCCTCTCTACTTTAATCTCCCAAAGATTCTCTATACATCTCTGAGCCTCCTCGCTATTCATCTTCAAGCCACTATACTTAATCTTGTGGTAATCTTGTAAAACAATCTGAGCTACTCTGTCTCCAACAACCTGATCTTCTGCTAAATCCACTAAACAATGCCCTAAAACATCGATAACTCGATACCTAACATTTGAATCTTTAAGGAGCATTAAAAGGGTATCTAAAGCCATTTCTTTACAATCATCAGACGATCTCGAAAGATCGCAAAGTCTCTCAATCACTTCTCTAACCTCGCTTACTTTGTTTCTTCCCAACTCTGTTTTACACACAGTCTTTATCAATCCAATTCCTCCTGGAGACTTCCGGTTAGCTAAACCGCCCCACATTTCACTCACTTTCTTCAAGAAACCTCCCTCGCAGATTCGATCAATGGACTTACCTCGCGATGCGAAACAATTCAATAGATATAAAGACCAACATTGTAGCTGAATCCCCCATTCCTCTGCTTTTTGATTCTCTGTCTCTAACCCACCGAGCCCTTTCGTCAACAAATCGCTTTGATACTTCAACCTCAAGCTATCTTCAACCCCAAGAAAGCTTCTGTAAACATTCTTCAAACAATTGGTAGCTATCTCCATCGAAAGCTTCACGATTTCTTCTTCAAACAAAGAAACCGCTTCAAAGCTCTTCTCGTGGCTAGCTAAGTGACCAAGTGCTCGAGCCGCGGCTCTCTGCTCAACCCAGCTGATTCTCCCTCTAAGAAGCTCCAACAAAGCGGGAACAACAAATACTTTTGAATCAACCGCTGTTGCAGCCAAGTCTTCCTTGTTCATAACATACGATCCGATGATATGAGCTGCGTAATAAGGAATGAATATGTTCTGGTCTTTGAGAAGCCAAGCTCTGTTTTTGATTGATTTCTGTATGAGTTTTGACATACACTCGAACAAACCGAGTGATGGGAACTCGGGATCGTCAGGCTCGGACATGGCTATGTTCCACAGACCACTCAAGACCAAGACATGGTCTTTTGACTCCGCACGAGGGATCTCTTTGAAAATTGCGGCGAGTTTCGATCTTCGACGAAAAGGGTTCGTCTCTTTCATGCTGCAGAAGAAACATGATGGATTTGTGCATTGTGGCTCATGGAAATTGAGCATTTTCTTCTTCCTTTTCTTTGATTTTTTGCCTTCTGGTTTTTTCAAGGAGAAAACTAATAAATCTTGAAAGAGAAGAAGACCAAATAATTTCTCTCCTTTGGATGAATTAGTATTTAATTTCAACTCAAAAAGAAAACGAAATACTAATAAATATTCGCCGGCGTGGAAAGTTCATGGCGGCTAGCTCTTTTTAGCCTTTATCTTTCCACTTCAAGTTCCAAGATTAGTAGTTTAATAATAACTTAATAAGTTCTAACAAATTGAATTAGAATACTAATACACATCAAGATCAAGGTATCGTGTTCTTTACCCGAAATTAGGTTTTTAAAAATAAACAAAAGATTTGTGTTCACACAAACTCTAGATATGTGATAGATAATAACCATGGTGGTTTTGACATCTTGATGTGATGATCATCTATAGTCCAAATTTAATAAATCATTTCATGTCCACCATTTTTGTTACATCTAAGACTCTCTTCTCATGTAGATGCTCTAGAATCACATAATAAGTTTTGATCCAAACATACAAATTCACAATCTTCAAATTTTGTCAAAAATACAAAATTAAAGCGCGGTACTAAATCAATAAGATGAATGATCTATGTTTCGAAAAACCATCACAATTATGAGTAACAAACAATGTCAAATCCAGTGAAACAATGGATACCAAACAAAATTGATGTTCACATATTTGAGACTTTTCAAGATAAGAACGGAAAGCTTAAGCATTTTCATCGAATTTAAGTCCGAGTACGACATTACGCTTGTGGATACTTAAAAAGATTTTTTATGTCTTGCGTACATATACACAATATTTTAAATGTGTAAGAGAATGGAACTGAAAAACGAAATAAGTGAAGTTGGATTTGCGGTCCCCTCAAGAAGAAAGCCAATGAGAGTGAAGCAACTGCCCCCATACGCAAAGGTTTTGTCGTCGTCCACAAATTATCAAAAGTGTTGTTTGGGTCTCAAGAAAATGCGGCTACCTAAAAAGCCACTCTTTAAACTCAATTAATCACATCACTAATATTTGGTCTTTACAGGTAAATTAATTATCACATAACTTGACTCATCTTCCATTTTAATCACTTCTTTTCCAAGATTCGCAAATCAAGAAAAGCCCCTTTCTAGGAAAAAAACACTTCAGAGTTCAGGCTAAGTTCTCAACTTGACATGTGTATCTGTCGGGGGAACTCAATATTTAACTATTTATTAAAGAAACAAACACGAGGTTTTAGGTTTAATCACAGTCACTTAACCCGCGTGCTTATGTGTAATTGATTCTTGTGCACAATCACATGAATTCTCCACAAGAAAAGCTCTCGAAGATTTGAATTTATGAATCAGAAAATATAGAACAAGGAAAATAGCCTATGATAAAGATTCAAAGTCACTTAACTATGCACACAAAGACTCTGTACACATAGAGAGAGAGAGAGAGAGAGAGAGAGAGAGAGAGCTTCAGTGAGAGGTTTTCTGCCTCTTAGCGACCGGTGTAGGATCTTCTTCTTCATCTGCTTCGTCTGTGGGAGGCACGCCTGTAATCTCATTCATTAGCTTCCTGAAATAATCAAGCTTTTCTTCGTCCGTTTCTGCTTCATCATCATTCATCTCTGGTTCATCCATCAGCAGCTGGACAACAACCATGACACTTTTGTCTCAACTCCAAACAAACACTATAATAAGATAGGAAAAGGTTAAAAACACAATTCTTACATCTTCAAGGATAGTGTGAAATCTTAAGCCTCCAGACGAAAGTGGAGAGTTGTTATTCAAACATTGTCCATCGATTTGAACAGGAGGAGCTTGAGGTATCAATAAATCTTCGGTATGATCAGCAGATACACGTTGCCTTCCAATTTGCACAGTCGCTTCTCTCTGGTTATGAGCTGCTGTATGAGGAGGCATCAACTGATCAGCACGCGCCCTCAGTCTTCTTGCTTTATCCTGGGCCTCGTCAATCTTACACAGAATCTTTGCTAGGTAATCATCAGAACAATCTAACTCAGAAACAAGACAATCATCTTCAGTTTCGTCTTCCTTGCCCGTAGTAGCTTTGCGGCCTGTACCAAAATCTAACATAACGTTGAAGATTTAGTGCTAAAGTCCCACTTTTTTTTTTACCAAACATCTAATTTTGAGAAAATGGAACAATGTGTATAGATCTCACCTGGATCAGGATACTGAGCTTTAACAGTTGTTGGCTTCAGCTTTTCTGAACACAAAGTTAGATCACAAAAGTTAAGACCAATGTAGTCACAATTAAAGATTTTGTTACATAAAGCAAAGAAAGTGTCATGTCCATACCGGCATAAGAGAAGACATTGTGGCTAGACATATAAGCAGCAACATCTGTTGTCTCTTCCACTCGTTTCCTCCTTCCTCTCTTGAAAACATTCATCCTTTGAGTTTGGTCGTTAAAAGGAATCGATCTCCCATCGAAGCCATCCAACTTCGACTTGTCCAGATCAAACTGTTTACTCTCGTAGTAACTTTTAACTTCCTTCTCATACACTCTTGCTTGAGACTCGATTTCTTTAGCCTTGAGCTCTAACCACTTACATCGCCACATCAAAGGCTGACAAAACCGCCTCCACTCATCCGTTAGCTTCTTCTTCTTCAAACCCAAAAACTCAGCCCCATCACCAAAAGCTTCAGGCAACGGATAATCTTTGCTCAACATCGATTGGGCTTCAAAACCAGAACCATCATCATCGTCGTCACGAACGCACATTGAATCACCAAAAGAACTCGAAGAGGATTGACACAAAACCTCTTCTTCTTCTTGAAACTCATCATCCCTCTGATTTCCACATTCCAAGATATCAACTTTTATATCTTCGGATTGTTGATTTGCAGAACAATCTGAGATATCCATTTCAGATCTTGGCTTTGCTTTAAGCGCCATAAACCCCCCCAAAAAAGCCTTCAACTTTATTCTGCTAGAATCCAAAACAAAATCAGAAAATCGATTGAGACAATAAGATTAGACCCCACGTAGGAAAAGCATCCGACTTTGTTCTGCTATAATCGAAAACAAAAATCAGAAAAACCGATTGAGACAAATGAGATTAGACCCAATTGGAAAAAAGCATTCAACTTTATTCTGCTATAATCGACAAGAAAATCAGAAAAACCGATTGAGACAAATGAGATTAGACCCAAGTAGAATCAAGCATTCAACTTTGTTCTGCTATAATCGAAAACAAAATCAGAAAACCGATTGAGACAAATGAGATTAGACCCAAGTAGGAAAAAGCAGTCAGCTTTCATGCGAAATCTAATTTGATATAGCGATGAAGTTTGATCATTCTGATTCCAAAGGCCTAAGTGGTTCCAATCCTATAACCAAAAAAGAAAAGAAAAGAAAAGGAATTTTACAGGGAAATTTCTCGAAATTGAGTGATTCGCTAATCTTAGAGGATATCACACATGCACGAAAGCGATTTGATGAATCAGAATCTGTTAGCGTAAATCCAAATTTCTTGGAGAGTCTTTAAACCCTAAACCCTCGGAGATAGAGAGAGAGAGAGAGACAGAGTCAAGAAAGTAAGAAACAGAGAAGAGAGAGATATTCACCAACTATTCCGAGAAATTGACTGGCCGGTTCTCAAATCGCTAGTCGAATCCAAAAAGAAAGAGGCTTTAATCCCAAAATAATTTCGCAATGCTGTTGTAAAACTTATTTTTTTTTTTTTTTAATTGTAAAATAACCTTTTTCACCAATTTAATATATATTTGTTTTTTAAAATTAAGTTATTAAATATCTTCTTTCTTTTTTTGGTTTCTTTCTTTTTCCTTTTCTTCTTTTTCTCTTTGATTCTCAAATGATTTTCTATGATTCTCACCAAGATATAAACACTATAATAATCGTTTTTATCATTTAAATCTCAGAGGAAGAGAAATTAACAGTTAAAAATCTTTTGTAGATATCTTGACAGTCCAGATTAATTGGAAAAAGCAAAACTTCGGCTACAAGTTATTGGATTTTCTTAAATTCAGCAACTATCGAAATCTCAGAAACAACCAAAAAAAAAAAGACTTTAAATTCATCTTATGTCAATTTTCTTGTTTAGACATAAGCTATTAAGTGAATCGACGAAGCATGAAAATTTTAGTAACAAGTAGTAAAACTGAGTCCAACATGTTACAACCAAAAAAAAAAAATGTTCAAAAAAAAAACATGTTACAACAAAATAACCAAATACGATTTGTACAATTTTGAAATAATTACAACTAATATAATTAAAATAAAACCAATTACACCTGAATCCTGATATCACTCAACACTTATGCATGTATAACATAAGTACGTTCAATTAATTAATTCACAATAACAATTAAATTAGTAAAAGTTAAACTGAAATTATCCAATTATTGTTCCAAAAATATTTTTAAAAACGTTGTCAGTTCCCACCATAGGAAGTGATCGCCGAGCATTTAAGCGGTCAAAACTCAAAAGAGAAAGAGGTGAAAATCCGACGGTTACAATACGAGAGCAAGTCTCCGAGGAAAAAGGTAATCATAAGGAAAATATTAAGTGTGTCAATTTTGTTTTTGGAAATTTCCTCTTTCCATTTTTACCATAGATAAATACATTAATTGATATTAAAAAAAAAGGTTGCCTCCAAAAATACATTTATTAATATAAAAATGCATTGCCACAAAAAAAGGTTGCCTCCAAAAATACATTGTTGGGAAATTAGTGTTACCAAATACTGTACCAACTGACCATAAATACATTATTAATATAAAAATGCATTGCCACAAAATAGTAAATACAACTCGATTTTTGTTTGTGTTCTAGCAAACATGTGAAAATGTGAAATCCGATACTACAATATTAGTTTAAAAAAATTCCGGTAAACATTTGCAATGCCAAATATAACTTGATTTACATAATTTCTTATTTTTCTAAATATTAATCTGAAAAAAAAAGGAAACATCAATTGAATGCAATTTTCTGCACTATACAGTCATTTACAAGTATATGAGTAACGAGAGAGAAAAAAAAACATAAAGTAAAAACTAAAGAAAAGGATATTAGACTTTGATTATCAAAAACAAAAAAAAAAGTTGGCATTATTTACTAAGCAATAAAGATCATTAAGACAGTTGGTATGCTCTTTGTCTGAATAAGACCAAACAGTTTGTTATGTTATAAGAGGTGAAAATAAAAAGGTACTAGGCTTCTTTATATAGGTTGAAGTTCTTGCTCAGCGACTATGGCTTCATCGACAGGTTTATATGGATTTGATGTTAGTTTGCGTTTCCACATCAACCAAACTCCATAAGCTAATAACCCAACAATTACAGCGATGATCCCAATTGCTGTCACGACAATGATGTTTTTCATCTGCCACCTTGTCCTAAAACCAAATGTAACAAACAAACAAAAAAGACTTTTTCTTTTGAGACAAATGGAGTGATGAAGATCTACTTTCTATGGTTAACACTTAAAAAACGAAAATGGCTTTACCGTTTTCTTGGAGGCTCGAGTTTGTAATCAACGAGCTGATAGTTTCCGAAGATGTCAGGCAGCTTGATTTGGTGTTTGGTAAACCGAGAAACTATACTCTACGAAGGAGAATAACTGAAAGGTCAAGTAAAGAGGATGACATGTAGCAATGTAAGGAGAAGTTTTACTGTAAAATCAAAATACCGTAGCTGTGACGTTTGAAAATAAACTAGAAGATTCAGTAGGGACAACAACTATTCTGAAGAGAGAGTTGTTTCCTTTGGAAGTGAGATTCGATAGATAGACCTGTGACGGATTATTCAAATATCAGCAACAACAAAAACCGCGCGTTTAAGGCTTACAAGTTACTGCTTGTTTATCAATTTTGGCTAACCTGTGAAGATTTGATATCGAGCTCCTTGGAGAATAACTTGGAGAGCTCTTCGATGCGAGGTTTCAGATATGACGAATTGACTGTTAGTTGTATATCAAGGCTTACTTGACCAATTTGAATCTCCCCTGAGGAAATATGTACAGAAAACATCAGGAGACATAGACATAGACATGGACATGGGACAAAAAAAAGAGTTTAGATTAAATCTACACTAACCTGGGAGATTGCTAGATGTATTAAGGGTTGGACTAGAATCATTAGAAGGCAAAGTGGCAGGTGGTGGTGCACCATCGAGATGAAGCCTATCCGATAACTCTGAGCAATTCGTTCTCCAGAATCCAACCTTGGAATTCTCACGATCATACACAACAAGTGTGTTGCGAACCACAATTCCTGATAATACGAGAGACGTTTCGTTACCATTCAAAAAATCAAATGAAGGTAGCCAAAAAGAAAAGAATGATATAACTATTCACCTCCTAAAAGAGTTGTGTGATCTTTTCCATTTGGGAAAACACCGAGACAGTATGCTCCGTGCACCTTGGAATGCTTTTATTGAACAAAAAAACTAAATCGCATCAGCAACTACAGAGAGAAAACGACACTCTATCAAAGGTTCTTAGGACTAAAATACTTACTCGGAACAAGTAGTTTTCAGGGGACAAGAGCCATGATTGCCCACTCTTGAACATCATCTCCACTGATGGGAATATTTTCGAGAGTCCGGAGACATCGTTACTTGAGAGATATAACCCAAACCTTAACTGTCAGTAACTTCCCTTAGATCGAAAGGTTTTTGAAATAGATCACAAAGCTTGCAAAGACATAATAATACCTTGGAGCAACATGGAAGCAAGTATCTTTAAAATTTGGATCAGGTCCATCAATCTGCTTCAATGGGGAAGCCTCTCTCATTACCTACGACACAACAACGTAAGAGAAAACCGGAAACTGAACCAAAACATCACCAATTTCTCCAGAACCAAAAAAAAAACTCTTACAGCTTCCTCAAATGCTGCAAACGCTGCGTCTGGGAGATAAGCGTACGTTGTACCACTGTCTAAAACGGCGCCATGTTCTCCGTCAAAGACTCTCGAGTTCAGCAACAACTGCTTCCCGGCGACACGTATCCCCGTCAAATCTATATTGTAATATGGACTGTCGCCATCCCGAAACTAGAGTAAATGTGTGAAAGGTATTAAACGTATCCGTTAGGATTATTATTATACAATATCCCGTTCGACAAATCAGACGGAGCAGTCCCTTTTGGAAACATACCTACGGTCCGGATCCGAGTCCGTGAATATCATATCAGACGGGTAATCGAAACCACCGAGAACCATCGAACCTCCACCGACATCCATCCCTCCGTAACACAAACCGAAAGAGTTGCTTATCAGACCTTTATCTACCAACTGATCCACAAGGCTCAGATCCCCCTGTCCTAATCCTATGATGCCATCAGCGCGTTGGTTGTAAAGATCGCCGGTTTCCACGGTTTCGCAGCCGAAAACAGCTCGCTGAGGTGTAAGCTGGCTCTCATTGCCGAATGATATAAGATCCTCTCCGAGCACGCCTTTACTACTGCTGTGCTCAGCATACTCTCTCTCGTAAACACACTGTTCCTTATCATCGTCACAGTTACAGTCCATGTTACACTTGACAGGTTGATAGGTGCTAGACATTTCCGGCTGAAATTTTGGGTCCTGATGAATGACGACCATAAGGAAAGTAAGCACACAAGACAAGAGAAGACAAGATTGAAACAGCCCTTTGCCTATTGCAAAGTAAGCACACATTCCACCTACTTCCATAGTCCAGGTGCATACTAGCCCCTTTGTTCACAATCAAGATTTCACAAGAAGGAAAGATTTTTTTGGGGCCATGATGATGAGCTATGAGCTTTCTGCAAATGGTTTTCAGCGATTTTGAAATTTTCATAGTTAAAAGCGCAATCAAGACAAGATTGAAAGAGCCCTTTGCCTATCGAAACCGAAATTTCAAAGTAAGCACACATTCCAGCTACTTCCATATATATTCACAATCAAGATTTCACAAAAAGGAAAGATTTTTGAAGGGCCATGATGATGGTTTCCAGCAATTTTGAATTTTTCATTGTGCTAGAAGCGAAATTTGGATAATTAATTGAAGCATTGACCTGGTGTTTGCCACACTGTTCACAGTCAGAGCAAGGAACGTAAGTGACGGTACTCCCTGAATCCACTATAAGAGCAAACATCTGTGGCGGCGTACCAATCCACAGCCGCGTCGTGTAATAACTGCAAATTGATTAAGAACGAATCAGATCGGGAAAACCTGAAAAAACCGATGATGTTAATCGGCGTCGAGCGAAGGCGGTCGTTACCCATTAAGAAGAAGATCGTCGTAGAGTCTCATGCGAGAGTGAGGCAGTGGTTTTGAGTCGGCCTTGTGGAGTTTCCGGTGGTGAACAGACACGGATCTCGAAGAAGAAGAAGAATTAGCTTGAGAGAGGAACAACGGGAAGACCATGGGACGGCGTGATCCAGCGCCGGGAAGAGATTGGTGGAGGATGTTTTCACCAGCCGCATTTGAACAGGGGAGAGAGAAGTAGATTATGAGTGAGACCGTCGCGCCGATCGACGCCAGCGCCATCAAATCTCCGGCAGAATTCTCCGATGTGACCGTACTCGCCGGAGAAAATGGGAGGGGGGGATTAAAAAAAAGACGAGTGAGAGAGGAAAGAAGAAGAGACAAAGTCAAATGTCAGATCTACGGAACCAAAGCCGCTTTTGCTTTGAGACAAAACCCAGCAACGAGGCCTTGGTAAAACAGAACGACGTACTTTTGTATTAATAAGCTGCCTTTTTTTTTTTTTTAACTTTTAACTATGTACAAGTGTAGTGTGTAAAGTAAAAAAAAAAGAGACACTACTACCGTCTACGATATGGAAGTTACTATCCTTTTGGATTGTGATGTGTGTACATAGAAGTCGAGAAATAATTTTAGTATCAAAAAGCAAAAAATCAGCGATTGATGTTGGGCTTGCAAATTCCGATATTTCTGAATGAATAACGGCAAATATTATAGAGCAAACGTACGTCACATGCTTTCTCTTGGTCACGACCACACTTCAGATTACTAAGTAATGGTAAAGGAGGATCTATGCATTTCTACAAGAAGGACGCTTCGTTTTACGGTGGTCAAGGGATCGTTGGTGCTCAGATTCCATTGGGCTGTGGTTTGCCTTTTGCTCGCAAGTATTCCAATTAAGGAAGAGAATGTGACTTTTACATTGTATGGTGATGGTGCTGCGAAACAGGGACAGTGATTTCTAAGTACTAGAGTTCGGCTACGTAGCCTACGTTAGGTACTTCTTACGTGTTACATGATACATCGAGTATTGAATCAGAGGGTAAACCACTTTTGATGGCTATACAAATCCTATGGAGTATTGAATCAGTAGTCTTATATGAAGATTATTTAAAAGTACTAGAGTTCGGCTACGTTAGGTTACATTTTGAGCTATACTTGTCATATAGGTCTTGGTTCTAGATAAACAAAGAGATTGATTTAAGATTATTCGATAGAAAATTTTTATTATCCAATTTAATTCCTCTGTACATTTTTTTTTTCTTTTCATTTCTCCACAACCCAAAAATGAATTGCTCTTCAAACACCCAAATCGATTCGATAATCCTAACTCCCCAAAACTACTCAACCTTGGGTGTGATTCCACTATCCCTGAAACCTCCGACGACGAATCCTCCACCACCGCTATTTTTCTGCATCTCCGCCATGTAACTCCTAACCTCCGCCTTTATCATCTCCTGCACCACCGTCATAAACTCAGCTCTACGTCCGACGACTGCTTCTCCTCCCACCGCCTCTACATCGATTTTCATCTGACTCTCGAACCGCGGAAACAGCAACGTGTTGTTGCTCGAGCTCGCGTTCTTTGACTCCCTGCTGACGTCGGCTCCGGGCAGTGACAGTGACAGGCTCAATGAAGTCGCCGGATCCTCCGACGAAGAAGTCATTTCTACCGGCGACGGCGCCGTGAATCCGCCGGAAAGCGGCATTGGCTTGAAAAGCTGAGCAGCAACCGGAGAAGGCGGAGATGGGATCGTGCTGGAGTCACTGAGGTCTATTCCGGTGGGACTCTCCGGGCTCATATACAATCCAGTATCCACCGGAGGAGGAGCAGAATCAGAGCTCACGGATCTCCTCTTCTTCGGCCGATCCTGATCATCCTCCGTCGTCGTCGCCCCGAAATTAACATCTATCCCTCCGCCGCATTTCCGCTTAAGCGTCGAGTTCCAGTGATTTTTCACGGCGTTATCCGTACGGCCGTTGAGAAGACGAGCGATCGTCGCCCATTTGTTGCCGAACTTAGCTCGAGCGGAGACGATCGTATCGTCTTCCTCCGGCGAGAACGGCCGATGCTCCACCTCCGGAGATAACTGATTACACCACCGTATTCGACAGGATTTTCCAGATCGACCTGGAATCGATTTGCTAATCGCCGACCAATTCCTCGGTCCGTATTTCTCCACCATCCTCCGTAGCTGCTCGTCTTCTTCTTGGCTCCACGGACCTTTTACCCGATCCGCCATTGAATCAAGCAGGTCTTTTTTTTGGGTTTTCTTCGGGTCAGAGAAAAAAAGCGAAGGAGGAAGGAGGAGGAGGGAGGTCGACAAACCGAAGAGAGGAAAAAAAGATATTTATACAGAGAAAGAGAGGAAGGGGGAAAGTAACCGGTAACGGGTTGAGACGGTGGAGAAAGTCATGGCCCCATGGGCACCGCTTCTTCCACGCAAGCGGTTTTGAAAGTTTATGGATACAGCTGTAGGTGAACACGTGTCGTGATCTCGCTGCGTCTATGTGTCTACTTCTCTCTCTTTTTTTTCTGTTACGCGATCGTACGATGGAGCGTGTGATACAGTCGAGGGGGTGTAAAGCAAAAAGAGAAGTGAGGTCACGCGTGCGAGAAGCGCGTGGGTTGTTGTGGGAAGTTAAAGCGACAAAATCACGGAAACCTACAAGGAAAGCTCTGATATTATTCGCACAATCTGAGGTGAAAATTTAGAAAGTTGTTTTAATTTTTTTGAGGAGAAAAAAAAAGAATAATAAAATTTTAAAATATCTGAAATAAAGACGATAACGGTTAGGTTTGGCCGTTTGGGTAAAGACAGTTTTTTATGCATTTCTGACTTTTGACTGGCCAAGCCAGCCTGTATATCATCAATATACCTTTTCTTTCACTTTTTTTTAAATACAAAAAAACGCATATTTTGAATTTTTTTGGAATTACATAAGTTTAAAAAGTAGTTGCAGTTTTTGATACATAATGGACCAGGCAATATAATAATGCCAGAATAAACGCAATCAAACAAAATTGTGTGAGTACAGTTTTTTGTTTTTAATTAGTAGTTTTGACTAAAAATTAATACTAGTACTGAACTTCTCTTAGTTCTTCTGGTTTATTTTTTTAACTGAAAAAAAAAAAAGTTCAAACGGCCAAATGCTACAAATTTGGGATATATAGCAAACACGAAATTCTTTTGTCAATTTCATGAAACAGTTTTTTGTTTTTTTTTTTTAAATGGCTAAAGTGAAATGGGTTTACCGAACGGTTGCGAAATAAAAGCAGATTCAAAGTTGCAATTCAAAATAATATTATAGTGGTAATATATACAGGAAAGGAAATTTACGATATAAATATTCCATAATTCGATTTAATATTCTGTTCCATAAACTTGTTACACAGAAACGGCCACAAAAGATAAAAGTGAGTGGTCGGAAAAAAAAATAAAAACCGAAGTTTGATGACGTGGAGATAACGACAAAGAGAGTTGGCCAATTGGAATGTGAAATCATCACATACCATTTTTATTTTATTTATTTAAAATAAAATTCCAGGCTGTAATCCTCTCAACAAACAACTAACTGTCGTCCATTGAGCGGAACTGCCACGTGTCAGTTTGGACTCTTTCGAAAGGTGAGTAACTGTCTCTAACGTTAGTAACGCACTTCGTCCCAACGTCATTTGCACCTTCTCCCCAACCTTCCCTCGAACGGTTTCACAACTATTTATTTCATTTTTTTTAAATATATCTTTTTCCGTTTCTTTTTTTTTTTTATGTCAAATTAGTTACAAACCATAAAAACGATTTGATGTCAATCATAGACGGATTTTAACCATTTATGATAGAATAATCGAATAATAAAAACCTTGATATATACATGAACCGCAATATATCAACAGGACAATTCTACTACATTCTGACGTTTTTCTAGCTTATCTACTGTAATATTCTTGTATAGTGTGGGAATAAAATATAATTGTAGATCTGTGATCTTGTATAGTTGTGTTCATAGCATTTTTTCGATTTATACACATATTTTTCATAATGCCTTTTCATTTACTCCCTCTTCCGTATTGTTTGTTGTTTTAACATAATTCACGCATATTAAGAAACTCATTTAATTACAAAAAAATAACTACAATCATCTTTTAAATTAAAAAAAACTCAAAAGTAATCACTTTTTGGAAAGAGAATGTTAGAAAAAGTTTTTTATACAGATTCCAATACTACTTTATTAACTTTACATAAAAAGTGTCAAAAACAACAAATAAATTAAAACAAAAATGAATCTCTAAAACAACAAATATAAAAGAATAGAGGGAATATCTTTTTTCAGTTCTTAAGTTTAGTAACCAAACTTTCTTAATGGTTGGTCCCTTTTATGATAATACCCTCTCATCGATCTATATAAAAGAGAAATCAACTAAAAATGTTTAATATATGTTATGAAACATATTGCACGTACTTTTGCTATGTGCACCTTAGTTAGATTTGAAAGGTGCACGTGAACATATGGTGGATATTTATCTGAGATGTCGAATTTATTCCAATAATTCTGTGTATTGAAAATTGTAACTAGAATATTGGTAATAGGTTGTTGTCAAAAGGAACAAGACGGTGCACGATGCGAATAAATATATTGCGAGACCTAATAAATCAATTATATTATTTGCTGTTTGTGGTTACGATCCATGCTTGGATTGTCGGGTTTGTTCCCCTAATTTTCAATTGTTTAATCTGTAGGGTTTCGCTAACATATAAAATCGTTAATTATATATATTTAAATGATAACAAGGTTTAACTAACAGAAAGATAATACGGACACACGGTCGTAAATTAGTCGGTGTGTGGGAGGGGAAAAACAAATGTATGTTGACTGAGTTCCTAAATTGTGCCAATCGAATTAATAGACAAAATAAATCCGAGTAACGTTTTGTGGATTTTTTATATGAATGAAAATTGTATTTTCCTGTCACACACACACACAAAAAGAAATCATATGCGCGTAAAGATGTTTGCCCACGCATATGCAGCCGAAAAAAACATATCTTGCGACTTGTGATTAATTTATTCGAAAGAAATATATAAATAACATTGCTAATATTATAATTATAACTTGGATAAATTGTAGCTAGTCGGGATATACAAATGATATGTAAGGTCCTGAGAGTAAGGATATTTAAAGTTCAAAATCTTAGTCGAGGCGGTGGAGGATCATGGTCTTTGGCCAAGGACTTCAACTTCGCGAGAGATATACAAGGGACATGGAGGACTTTAAAACCACATGTTAGATTTTGGGAAAGAGAAGCCAATCTGTGTGCTGATCTCATTACAAAAACAGCTTCTTTTGTTTAGATTGTAGTCGCTAATTAGTCTAATGATTGAAAGGGAGAAACATTATGCTTGTTCTTAGTATATTTGAAAAAAATGGTATGTTTTGAGTAAAAATAAAACAAAATAATAAATCTCTTGCTACTAAAACATGCAAAAGTGGAATTGAAACTATACACGTACAGTGCTCTAGTTTCATTATAGGACGCACTTGTAAAATACATATCCAAAGACAAAATAATACATGAAAAAACTAAAAAAATAATGCAAGACTCAAAATTAATTCTTCTAGATTTTTTTTTCTGTCAGCAATTAATTCTTCTAGATGTGATTATGAAACAGTAATAAATTAGCTTGTATCGCATTGTTAAATAAGAACCGTCATTAAAAAAAAAAAAAAAAAACCTTCCTATCGAGTTTCTTAATTTGCATCATCAAAAAGTATGCCGAAAGAAAGGGAAAATAAAGGAAATAACCAGCTAGTAGCGGAGGTAAGGTACGTTCGCTCGGATCAATTGCTTCGTTGGTCTTCCTTCCTAGTGTATATATGTGTGATCCATGCAGTATAGTCTTATACTCTTATGAGAATTCTTTATTTAACAAATAAATAATTTTTCAATGGATTACGACTAGAACGAAATATGATCTCCCTTCGCTTGCATATATTCATCTTTGTAGTCTTTTGAAAGTTACTCTTTGTTTAATTGTTTGGCATCAGTTTAAGTTTTATTGTTTTTTTTTTTTGGCTATACACACACTAGGATTCGGCATATATACATTAAGTCCATTTTGAATGTCTTAAAAAAAATCCAGCTGAAAAGTCAATTCGTTTATGTATCTAGGGAGAAGTTTGAAGGGGATGTATTTGCGGTGTCACCCATGCACCCGCCTTAAGAATCATGTAGATCCTCCAACTTGGTCCAGAGGGCAACGTTCAAAGTTTGATCATACCTGTAACACCCCGACCGCTCCTACCGGCGAGTCACCCATCCCTCCGTCGGGCTCGTAGGCCCCGCCCCTGTCCGACAGTCGGTGCGTTATTTTTCTCGGTGGCCCGACCGACTGATTTACTTGTCCCTGCAATCATCACGTGACCTTTTCCCGTGTTTTGACCTCACTCACACGGTTCCGCAGAGGACTTTCCGGAAGGTCACCCATCCTAGTGCACGCTTAACTCTGGAGTTCTCTTAGGGTAAGTGATCGGAAAAGGTAAGTGCACTTTGATAACATAGGTAGCCAAATCAATCCATTTAAACTTATTCAAATGGGCCGGATCCGGGTCGTTACAATTCTCCCCCACTTAACGGGAATTCGTCCCCGAATTCTGACCCCGCCAGTGTGAACCCTAACCCCCAAACCCCAAGACAGTCTCCTGGGACAGAACCAGTTTGACTTCTCTTGGCTCTGATACCACTTGTAACGTCCCGACCGTCCCTACCGGCGAGTCACCCATCCCTCCGTCGGGCTCGTGGGCCCCGCCCCTGTCCGACGGTCGGTGCATTATTTTTCTCGGTGGTCCGACCGACCGATTTACTTGTCCCTGCAATCACCACGTGACCTTTTCCCGTGTTTTGACCTCACTCACACGGTTCCGCAGAGGACTTCCCAGAAGGTCACCCATCCTAGTGCTACTCTAACATAAACACGCTTAACTCTGGAGTTCTCTTAGGGTAAGTGATCGGAAAAAGTAAGTGCACTTTGATGACATAGATAGCCAAATCAATCCATTTAAACTTATTCAAATGGGCCGGACTCGGGTCGTTACAATACCTTAAGCCTTAGCCTTATTTGTCCACAAGCGAATGGATCGACGATGAGGAAGCATCATAACTCTCTCGACAAATCACGAGTTTAGGAAGGACAAATCATGTCCGAATAATAATATCATTAATCTGTGTTTTCATTTTGAATATATTTTGAACTACATGGATGAATAAGTTTTTTTTTTTTTTTTAAGTACCAAATAAATGTAGATTTTAAAACTTTATATTAATCCTCGTTCATAAATCACGTCATATTATTCTTTCATTTTTTCTTTATTTTTCTTAAAATTTAAACTATAATTTTAAATGAATGTGCTTTTAGTTCTTGTAATCTCTCAAGTTACTTAACAGACACGGTTTCTTTTTTTCTTTTCACAATATTAATCTTTCACTTTTTCATTTCTTCTTTATTTTCTTTTAATAAAAATTAAGTGACTTCTCCATATTTATTCATTTTCAGTTTATGTAATGTTCTTCTTTTTCTCTTTTAAGTTTTAACCTATGATTTTCAGTATTTTTTTCAAAAATGGAGTGGTCGGACAGTAACGGATCCGCTCCGTAGTTTGTGAAAAGACAAAAGTATCCCTTGACATGGTTCACTTTTTGACCGACGACGACACTAATTCAAATTTAGCCGCTTATTCGCCGACTAAAGACTTTCCGTACTTATCAACTAACACGTGTTGCGATTTTTTTTTAGACACGCACGTGTGTATAACACTCACATGCACGGGTGCATCTAAACCGGTCAATGGTTTAACCGGTCAGAATCCAGTAGCGTACAAACGTTTTGGACTATATGGGCCGTCTTGATTTACTTTCGCTAACTTGGGGCCCAAAACGTGTCGCACAGTGCCGTGCCTACAAGTTTTGAAGGTTGTGGCAATATTTCATTATGTGGCCTTTTAAATTAACTAAATTATTTAGTATATATAATGTATATTTTTTATTCAATATAAATGAGAATTTTTGCAATTTGTTTAAGAAATATAATATACCAAAAGTTTTTATAAACATTATTTTTTTAAAGATGTGAAACAGAACTATGAAACATGATTGAAAAAATAAAATGCACATGATCTTGAAAATTTGGAAAATGAAACTACATAAAAGCATTTTAAATATATAAATAGCAACGTAAACATCATACATAAAAAATAAAACTACAAGTCAAACAACATCGAAATAAATTTCTTTTTTAAAATAAATAAAAGATAAAGTTTCATCTCAAAAACCCCGTTCAACCAAACAAATACACAAACAAACTTTGTAAGTTAAAAAAGGTAATAAATATAAAAGATAAGCAAAATAAACAAAAAACCAGAGCAGAAAATAAGAAAAATATATTTTGAAAACCTTTCGAAAAAAAAAATCATATATAAAAATACAGCTAGAATAAGAGATTCGAACCTTAGAGAAATTAATTATCATTAGAAAAAGAATTACAGTAAAACCTCTATAAATTAATAACGTCGGGACCATGAAGTTTTATAAAAAATTATTAATTTATAGATATATTATTTGGTTGATAAACTAATTTTGGAGCTTGTAAAAGATATTATTTTATCGAGTATTAATATATAGAGATTCTACTGTAAATAGCTAGATTAAGATGAATTTTTTAAAAATATGACCCTTAAAACTATAATATAATTCGATACCCTTACACAGGCCCGGCCCTGAGCCTAAGCAGGGCAAGCCCATGCTTGCGGCCCTCTTTTGTATATATAAAAAATCGGCCCTCAATTTGTAAAAATTGTCCTTAGTCTAGTGGAAAGTGCGACTTTATGCTTCATTCCATTTTCTATTTGGGCTTGCGGCCTTCAAAATGTCAGGGCCGGATCTGCCCTTAGGGCATCTCCAACCATAACACTAAATTTGATGTTGAAATAACACCAAATTTGGTGTTTTGGTGTTTTATTTTATTTTACATCTCCAACCACAACACCAAATTTTACACTAAAAATAATATTTTCTATTATTATATTATTAAATTTAATATTTTTTTTTTATTTTTAATAGTTTTGTTAAATACTAATTATTTTTATAACTAACTAATTAGAAGATAAGTGTAAAATCATAATCGATAAATTAAAAATAACAAAAGTAAATTAAATTGTATTAATTCTAAAAATTAGTATATTTTTAACATAAAAGTTTAATTTATGTATTTATTTAGATATTTTATAAAATATTAGTTACAATAAAAATTTCATATTATTAAAAATAAAAAGAACAAAAATATCTATAGTATACTTAATTTTTAGTTGCAAATCTTATTCAATTAATAACCAACAATTTAATCATGTTATTTAATTAAAAACTAAATAATAATATTATAATGTTTAGTGCGGTGAACAGTATCACACCAAATATGGTGTGACACTATTCACAAAACGCTAAAAATAAGAATTTGCTGTTTTTATTGCAGTTCGGTTGGAGAGAAAAACACACCAAATTTGGTGTTTTGCAGTCTCATTGGAGATGGCCTTACAAAACGGGTGTGAGCACGATGTACTATATTTTTTTAATGTAAATCACACTCGATCAATGGTGTCAAATTCCTCAAATCCTCGATTTACCGAACAAACTTGATTTAATTTATGAGGACAATTGACCAATTTTTTTTTTTTTTTGAGATTATGGGTTCTTCTTTATTTCTGGGTAGGTGATCACACGGAAATGTCAATCATTATAAAGCCTCCTATGGTGCTTAGTTACAAGCTGGATTCAAGAGTTAGGGTTAAAAAGTCACCACTGATTTGAAATTTCGAATTTTTTTAGGCTTTAAGGTTTTTATTTGTATTTTTATGTGGTCTTGTGAGATTTACATTGGATTTACATTTATTGATTAGTCGTATAACTCAAAAGACTATGGACTGGTAATGAATAATAAAGAGACCACATGTTGGATTTTCCATTGAATCGTAATCATTAATCATCATTCTGATGACAACTTTGGTTCTTGTAACGAAAGTGAATGCGATCTTTCCACTGGTTGCTTATGGTTAATAAGCTTACTTTTACTGGAATGGCTTCATTGAGTTCTAAGTTGTGTAACGTGGAATATTAATCTTTCTAATGTTATAAAACTCTTTCATCCGCATGTGTCTGTAACATCAGAGGATTTGAGGATCTTAGCCTAATGTCATGCCTTAGGGGAAAGATTAATTCCTACCATTTTATGATTTATTTATGTCTTTAGAGTTTGGAATTAGTGTTGTTTTTTTTTTCTTTCTTTCTTGTAAGTATTAATATTAAAAAAATTAGAGTGCAATGGAGATACCACTTCCAAGAAACACACAAGGTCTCTGAGATCACAGAACAAATAGTCCTTCTGAGTGGTTTGGTTTTGGTACATTCACTCCTTTTCAACCAAAAGCTTTTTTTCTATTTTCCTTTTTTGTTTCTTTTTTTTCTTTTTGAATCTCTTCAATGCTATTTGGTCCTCTGTAACAACAACAGGACTCTTCATGGAAGGTATTTTTATTTAATGTTTTGACATGACATAGCAATGGCAATATAAGATAAAGTGATATGTGTACGTATGTTATGTGTATATCTCCACACTGTTTTGCTTTTCACCACAACTGAAAAGAACACAAGTACTTGAACCAACCAAATTGTTTGGTCTCACTTCATATCCTTTCAAATCAAACCCTTTAAAAATGGGAACAATAAATAAATTATTTGGACAAGCCAACAATGCTTAAGAAGATAAAGAGTTTATTTGATTCTAGCCATTAGTTGTCCAACCAACTATCTAGTTGTGTCTCTTCAATTCAAAGGACAATTTCCTCGAATCTGTACTAAGTAAATAACCAATAATGTCTGTGATTTTTTTGCAGACAAGGACAAGCAATGTGATGGTAATGTTGTTGCGTATGAAAGATCCTCACAAAAGAAGACAAGTTTCTAGTCTTTGATTGTTATCTTTCTATGACAATTGCAAAGGATTGTAAAGGTGAAATTAGATCATCATCATTCAACCATGAAACAAGTCGAGTAGATCATAAGGAATCTTTTCAATGTAAAAAAAATATCCTTGTTTTTTCGATTATCAAATACTGAAAAGTACACCATTTGAAACCGCCCATAAACACAAGAGCCAGAGTAAAACGCATAATGTTTTGTCTGCCTTACCATAGCCGATAATATGTAAAACAGGGGAAACAGATCTTACGTTTTCTAAATCGACAGATTCTTGGTTGGTTTGTCGAAATTATTAGCGAGGGCTACCACTGAACACGTCGAGAAACATTCTGTTTATTGAAGACAACCTCATCTGCTGCTCCTGCACTCTTCTCCTCTTGAACAAGGGCTCTGGAGAAGATGATGAAGACACTGAAGCTGAAGCAGAAGAAGACACAACCCACGACTCATTCGAGCTGTCAGAGCTGAAGGATGCATCGAACACACCGATTGGTCTAGCGGGTTGCATCCAGTTCATCATCCTTTTCTTGCTTGGACTGTGGTCTAACACTAACTCATAGCATTTATTTACTTTCTCCTGTTTAAGTAAAAAGGATGATGGAATCAGCTCTTGATCTCAACACTAATTACATTGCCATTTATCTATTGATCCAAAACTACTACTACTCTTGAGTAATAATACCACATACCGAATCAACTTTGAGCAGAGTCATGAGCTGAGATTCGTATTCAGCTTCGTCACACGTCTTGAAATCTCTAACGACAGAGACCATTATCGCAGTGGCTAACACCGATGGGCTATAACTAAGAAACCTCGAATCTGAAAAAAGCCGAAGAACAACAAATTCAGCACCAACGAATCCCTAAAAGATCCCAACGAAAATCATGTGATCTAAGGGAACCGTTACCAGGAACAATGGAGAGCAGCAGAGATTCACATCTACTCAAGAACTCCAATTGCTGGTGAGACTTAGAGCTGAATCGACGGATAATGTGATCGAAAAAGGAGATTGGAGTCACAGGATGCATCCTCCATTGAAGAGTAGAGAGGATCAGAAGCTCCATCCTCTGTATGGTTTTAGCCTCAAAGACATATCTTGCTTCTTCCACCTTAACAAACACGAAAGAGGAAAACTGAGTCTCTCAAATCGGCATTTCAACGAACACTCAAGCGACATTACACAAATTGAATCTGAGAAAGTAAACTTACTTGGAGATCTAAGAGCAATGGGACTCGGATCTCTTCAACCTTAGCAGCTAGAGACAAACAAGCCACAGCTGTAAGCTGAGACATCCATGGCTTATCCGTCTGAAACATCCTGCTTGTAATAAACCTATCGAAGTAGTTAACAGCAAGAAGAGCCGTCAACGAATTAAACCCATAGTGAGATTTCACCCTAAAAATCCAATCAAGAGCCTTTTCACGACACAGAACCAGAAACTCATCTAAGATTCCGTCTTCGCAAAGACACGGTTTCAACTCATCCTCTTTCGAAATCAAACCCAGTAACTCATCGTCATCCCAAAACATATCGTGATCGAGAAAACCCAGATGAAAAAACGGAAACTTTACAACACTCTCGTCGGATTTCTCGCGTAAATCTACTTCTTCTTCCTCATCAAGCCCACTCCTCTCTTCCTCGCAGAAAAGCATACAATACGGTGCGTTTTGAATCTCTTCCTCTTCTTCTAAAGCCATTTTCCTCTTCGGAGAAGAAGCGATTGTAAGATTCCTTTGTTCATTCTGCCATTAGAGCTCTCCCCTATGTGTGTCTCTCTGAATTCTACTGTGAAGGAGAAAAGGAGTGAAGACAAATGCCAAGAAAGTGAAGGGTTTTAATCTCACGCTTGTCCTCTTTTTTTTATTTTTATTTTTCTTTCGAGATTTTTTATTTTTTATTTTTTATTTTTAATTACTATTTGTTTTCTCTCTCCTTTTTTGTCTTTTATTATTCGGATGTTTGGCGCGCGAGAAAATTGATGAAACCGTACTTCTTCTTTGTTTTATTCTCAGAAATGGAAAAATCTTCCCTTTTTTATTTAATGTTTTTTCAAAAATACTGTATAAACTGAATTAAATAAGGATAAATTAATTAGAATGGTTGGTTTTATGGAGGTAGCTACTTAGCTAACGATACGTATTAATACGAAAAGCTTTATTCACGCGCTAGTCGCGTTGGTGTTACACGCTCTTAATCCCTGTTCGTACGATGCGGTTAATGTTGCCGCTTAGTTTGAGCGTGAGATTCACGCGCTCATAAGGTGCTAGTAAAATTTCAATTGGTATATAAATTGTTGACCATTAATTATCTTTTGTCACCTTTTGGTTTTGAGCATCGATGATTACAAGTAAAGGTTATTGTTTATTTTTCCATTAGTACATTCGTATAAAATAAAATTTTTAATTATTCACCCGAATATATCATTAATATTTATGAAATCTCGAAAAATAGTAATGTGTTAAATCAGCGTTTTTCAGTTTAATATAAATATTTATAATTATCTTTGGATAACTCGGTCTTACATCTGGTTAAAAATGTTCGAAACATCAAATACAAAAGGTTAAAAAAAAAAACATCAAATACAAAAATTATGTGCATATGTTTTCTTTTCCCGTCAATTAAAATATGTTATACGGAGGGATGATTCAAATTGATATAATAATCATATAAAATCACTCGTGGGGTCACATATGTCAGAGAAAAATCCATGTGGACGAATGAGAAGCTTTATATGGTCAACGAGCTGACATAAACATTTAAAAAAGCAAAAACATAAACAATATTTAAATATTAGAAAAAAAGGACCTCGTTCTGTTAAAACGCTCGCGCTTTTATATTGTTTTTTTATTAAACTAGTTTATTATTTTCTTTGTGTATCCTATAAAGGTATTTTCTAAATATAATAGCTTGATCTCGATGAAACATTTCAATTTTAATTCTCGCTGCTTTATATGCTAATACTAAGACTGAGCCCCAGAAAGCGGATTAAAATGTATTCGTTGTACTATTAAAAAGGTTGTACCAAACTTTAACGTTCAAGATACATAAATGCAACTCATATAAAAAAAATATCATATAGTTGAGTCTATTTATAATAATTGTGGAACAAACAGTTTAGTTATTATTGAGTACAAACTACAAAACAAGCGGTACAAATTACAATATTTTAGATTTGTTAAATTTAAATATTTAATACTACTAAATAGTAAATTAAGAAAATCAACTATATTTAACTCAAGGAAAAGAGGAGTATGTTTGACGGTGGTAATTACATGTATAATTTTCTTATAATAACAAAAGAACGAGACTGTTGTTGTTACGTTTACTTTTAACACATATATTCATGATCTTTGTCGATGGTGAAAGAAAGCAATGTGTGGTAAAAGAATTAAAAATGAAAAAAGCAAAAGACAAATAAATAAGGGAATGGGGAAAAGTAAATCACGAGAGGAAGTGAAGCCATTGGTAACAAGCGGAGTCTGAGATTTGTACAAAGTTTAATAGTGACTTCTCACTACCACATTTCATATCTCTCTTTCAAATACAAAATTGAATTTCCTTATCATCTCTTTTTAATGCATCTTGTTTTTTTTTTTCTTAATTCAGAAAATTTCAAACCTATGAAAGGGTCGAGACTAATACATGAACCCTTCTTTTTAAGTGTAATTGCCTAAGCTCTAAAATTTGTAATCTTTTAACCATCACACAAACTTTAGAAAATTTCGATTTACAATTTTACTATTAAAACATATTAATGACAATTATTTATATTTTTGTTAATCAAGTTCTATGTATTTTGTTATGCTTGTTTTTTTTTACCTATATTAACTTTTGGTATATATCTACACTTGTTAAACAACATTTTGTCTTGATATTTTTTTTACTCTATAGTGTATTTAGTGATACTATTTCATTTGCAATTTTATGATGAAAGTATTAATGACATCTTTTATGAACATGTTTTTCTTAAAACCAAAGGATTATAAAATTAGAAAGAAGGAAAAAAAACAGGTTGTATTTGTAATAATCTAAAGGAGGAGACAAGATAATAATAATAATGGTCCAAGAAATCGGACGGTAACCTTTTATTTAATGGTCAACAAGCTGGAAGACAAGTGAGAAGAGTCATTTTTCTGACAAGTAATAGTGATAGTGTAATACTACTAATAATAAGTAATAACAAAGCAAGTTGATTAGATTAAGAGGATGTGTGTGTAAGTGTTGTGTTGTGTTGATTAGATCGAAGAAGGTTTTTGGGTCATAATTAATAATGGCGTCTTGTCTGCCAGAAACCAACGCCGTACGCTAACTTTCGAAATCCCTCTTCCTACTCTAACCCTCTTTTATTTTTCTTCTTCTTTAATTAGTTCTATCATTAACATAAAGTATTACAAGTTCTAATAAACTTATCTCATTGTTAGGTGTCACCCATTTGCTGTTAAATGTATTGCCTAGCTTTGCTCCTATTCCTTATAGTGTTTTGTGCATTTCTGTTTCTTTAATAGTCTTAAGAAGCTCCATGCTTTTGGTCAAGTTTCTTTTCGGTCAAATAACATACCATGTAACTTAAGGCTTTGTTCAATGTTCACACAGTCTAGACTCTAGTTTCCATGTTCAAACTCGTGTGAATTAAAAACCCGGAAGTCCAAAAATGGTACTCATTTTTCAGTACTTTTTTTTATTGGATTTTTGTATGCGTATCAATTTGGTATTTTATGTCTTCTAACAATAATTTTGTGGTTTTGATTTGATTAAGAATTCGTAAAATGTTGAAATGAGTTATGTAATGCAGTTCTATGTAAAAAATAATAGTCTCCACATATGGTGCAATTGTGTTAGATACTGTTTACAAATCATTTGAAATTTGAGGATATATATGTTAGCAAAATAAAGACAGCTTATTTATAAGGAAACAACATTAGAAACAGTCACGTTTTGCGAAATAGAAAGAATTGAAATTTACTAATGTTATATTTTGTTATTTAATTTTTATTCAGCATTATATTTTTGTAATTCCACTATTTTTTGTGTGTTGATAATTAGAATATAACATTAGTAAATTTTCAAATGAAAACTGCATATATTGCATATATTTCATATATAAATTGTCGACGGTTGACAAATTTTCTTTTACATGTCAATTTACAATTTTGTTAGCAAATTGCTTACCACTCACTTGATATTCGCAATTTCTTTACATAAAATAAAAGAAGAAGCTATTTTAAATTTTAATTATTGAAAAATAAACCTTGCATTTTCTAATTTAAGACACAAAAAAAATTAGGTAAAATGAATTTGCATTTTCGTCAATTTTGGATTTTGGTTCATTGAAAGTAGACTTTTTTATATTTCAAAATCCACTGTTACATTGTATTGCTATTTGGTTAGTAAGCACTAAGCATTATAAGATGTTAGATTGTTAGGTAACATAATAATTTTTTCTGCTCCAATCCACATAAATTTGGTAGAAAAATATTCCATGTTTTCATGATTTTCCATCATTATTGGTACGTTCTCATTATTACATAATCTAACATCATTACCACCAAACCTAATTACTAGTACCAGTTCATAAATCATAATTATAGATATAGTATTAAGATAAAAATACAAATTGACTATGTGTGTCAGAATTCCTTTGAAATCTCAACATATTTTTGGAGTCAAACCTGGAAAGTTAGCCGTTTATAGACCTCGTCACTGTTCTTGCTATAATTGTTTTTTCGGTTGGAAAAAAAGAGACAACCAATATAACATATAAATAGAAATATTATTTTTGTAATGAATTAAACTTACCAACAAATTATTGCAGTTCTCAGAGATATGCAAAGACAAAAGAATACAAAAACACATATCGTAAAAAATAGAAACATGTGATTTCTTACTTTGCTACAAATTAAACATTTCTTTCCCTTTTTAAAGGAAAAATTAAATGGTAAAAAGTAAAAAAAAAAAAAAAAAAAACAGGCTGGTGATGGGGCCATGTCTTTATTTATATCTAAATTTATATTCTATACGATATTATATATTATATAAATAAAAAATAATCAAACTGTAACTCCACGACAGAGGCACAGCTGAAGCATGGGTGAATTTCCAAAGCGACGAAAAATAATAGTTACATACAGCTGCCACCCGTTTTCTAAATAGTTGTAGTAACTAGTAAGTAGTACACTTTACAATGAACATAAAATAGAGAAACAACTTTAATTTATTTTTCTTCCAATTTAATTATGGTCAATGTTCATACATGGATATGAATGGAGTCTCAATTATTTATCTCTTAATTATTTTGAAGGAAATGTCAAAATGTGTGTACTTTTGGAGAAAAAAATTGTGGAATGAGTATTTTCTTTTAGCTATTTCTTATTTGCTAATCATTTTTTTAAAATGATATATTTTACTAAAATATTATTTATTTTTGTCATGCTCTTTTTTATTTATTTTAGAACTGAATCTCTTATCATTTAAGGTTAAGACTTGGTAATATTAAAAACTAGTTATCTTTTAATATTTTATCCAACATATTTTCACATCATTTTTTCTTTCTAATTAAACATGCAGTTTCGTCCAATCCAAACATAAAAATTGTACTAGTTAAGAAAAAAACAACCAAAAATAGGCTCTTAAAATCGCGTTTTAATAAAAAAAAAAATCACATATTTTCAAATTTTCTTATCTGGCTAATTATTTCTTCACTGTTTATCTTTTTTTCTTTTCATTTATTTTTATTTGCAAACCTATGGATAATTTCCTTAGAACCCATAATAAAAAATGTTTTTTGAACTTAGATATTCTTACATGTTAGAAAAAAGCATAGATATTCATATTGAAGTATCAACATTTGATTTGATCTCCACTAAAGTTGTAGATCTCTCTTTTTTCCTTGGAGATTTGTATATCATTTATCTTGTCGTCGAATTGTATACTAAATGGGAGATCTCACCAATTTTTATAATTCAATCAAAAACCAAATTACTATATTATACCAATCTCATGCTTTTTAATATTTATTTCACTTTCGATGGCTCAAGAATCTAAGCAAGATGTGGAGAGAGAGTGATTAAACCTAGTCTAGTGTATTCCAGCAAAACCCACCCAACTTCCCAAAAGTTTTCACAAATGTTCTTGCCACAAATACAATATTCGTTCTATTTTCTTCTCCATCTTATGAAATTCTATGTATGTTTTTATCCCATGGTACATACATAAAGTTTGACATTTCATGTTTGCTCTTCGAGTTTTCCGTAGTAGTATTTGCATCCGAAACAGAAAACTATTGGAACTTGAGCTAGAAGAAGCAAATAAACCAGTTAGTGAATGACGATGGTTTTGTCGATCGTCAAATTGATGATGATAATCGATAAATAATGGCCCTTTTTGAACCAATTAGTGAATATTCAGGCCCATTAATATAAAGCCTTAAAAAGGAGTTTTTGGTTGTTGTTTTTTAATTCGGAACAGCCTTAAAATAATTCAAGGCCCATCAATAAGCTTTGTTTTTGGGATATCTTGAGAGAGAGAGAGAGAGTTGGTGAAAAAGAGAAGAAAAAAACCATGAGTGACTCGTGACTCAACCAAACCTTACCCCTTTATTCTCATTCGGTGGCGCGTGCACCACACAAAATGGGTCAGGCTCCGTCTTCTCCGGCGGAAGCGACTGGACGCGGTACTGCTTTGTGGCTATGGTCTCCGGAGTTTGTAGATTGCGAATCGACTGGCTTCGAGGATGTTCTTCCAGGTGGAGGTTACGATTTCCCGGGAGATCTGCCGGACGATTGCCTCGCTCATATTTTTCAGTTTCTCGGCGCCGGAGATCGGAAACGGTGTTCTCTCGTATGCAAACGGTGGTTATTCGTCGACGGTCAGAACCGTCACCGGTTGTCCCTTGACGCTAAAGCCGAGATTCTCCCCTTCTTGCCTTCTATGTTTAACCGGTTCGAATCCGTGATGAAGCTCGCTCTTCGATGCGATCGGAACTCTTCCAGCCTGAGCGACGAGGCGTTGGTCATGGTCTCGGTTCGTTGCCCGAATCTGACTCGAGTCAAACTCCGTGGCTGCCGCGAGATTACGGATCTAGGGATGGAATCGTTCGCTCGAAACTGCAACAACTTGAGGAAGCTCTCGTGTGGCTCTTGCGATTTCGGCGCGAGAGGCCTGAACGCGATGCTCGAGCATTGCAAGCTTCTGGAGGAGTTATCTTTGAAGCGGATTAGGGGAATCCACGAATCGGCCGAGCCGATTCACCTTAGCTCGTCTTCTTCGCTCAGGTCGATTTGCTTGAAGGAGCTCGTTAACGGTCAGGTATTCGAATCTTTGGTTGAGACGAGAACCTTGAAAAAGCTGAAAATCATTCGTTGTTTGGGTAATTGGGATAGAGTTCTTCAAACGAACGGAGATGGGAATAGCTCCTTGACTGAAATTCACTTGGAGAGGCTTCAAGTGAGCGATTCTGGACTCTCTGCATTATCCAAATGCCGAAATTTAGAGACTCTGCACATTGTGAAAACCACCGAATGCTCGAATTCAGGCCTGACTAGTGTTGCAGAGAGATGCAAGCTGCTGAGAAAGCTTCACATTGATGGTTGGAGGACTAAGAGAATCGGCGACGAAGGTCTGATGGCTGTAGCTAAACACTGCCCGAATCTGCAGGAGCTCGTGCTTATCGGTGTTAACGCGACGCATATGAGCTTGTCGGCCATTGCTTCGAACTGTAGGAGACTCGAGCGGCTAGCTTTCTGTGGGAGTGTTACGATTGGGGACACGGAGATTGCTTGCGTCGCGGAGAAATGCGTGGCGTTGAGGAAATTCTGTATCAAGGGATGCCCGGTTTCGGATGTCGGGATCAAGGCGCTCGCTTTAGGCTGCCCTAATCTGGTGAAGCTGAAAGTGAAGAAATGTAGAGTGGTAACAGATGAAGTTTGGGAATGGCTGCGTGAACGGAGGAGGACGTTGGTGGTGAGCATGGATGGTGATGAAACCATAGGCGCGGTCATTGTAAATGAAGATGATCGGGTAGTTCTTGAGACGGTAGTTGAGCAGCTGCCGCCGCCACCGGTGGTTGGTGATGGTATTGTTGCGGAGGTTGCAGGTGGTGGTGGTGGTGGTATGTTAGCTATGTTTAAGACAAAGTTAGGGTTACTTGCAAGTAGGAGCTTCGTGGCTTCGACATTGAGGAGATGGTCTCAAAGTGAAGCTACTACTACTAGTAGTTCTACTTGATTACATCTTTTATAACAGGGTTTTGCATATTCAAAACAAAAAACCTACTTCTGTATTGTTTCTTGTTCCTTTGAAACTTCTAGCCTAATTCTTTTTCAGTTTTTTTTTTAAAATGGATTAAACTATTATTTTTAATCTAATCAGTAGATCAATTTTTGTCACTAAACTAATTTAACTAATTGAAAGCCGTCAGTAAGGTCTAATTTTTTTGGTCAACTTTTCTTAGGATAATTTTAATACTATTAGACTCCTTGTAAATAAATTCACAAAGAACGGGTATATTAAACACCCATGACAATTTTAAATATAATTGGTAATTGCTGCTACTTTACAACAACTTCATCGTTTATCGTTTCCCTCAGTTTATGAATTTCCGTTACTGTTGGGTCGGGGCCAAGCTTACAGAGAGGCAAGAAACGGAGTTGAGTGGCTTCGTCTTCCCATCCAACCTCTATGATCCATTCTTCCTCTTTGTATTCTATGAGAAATTCTTCAAACCTGACAACACTTTTAGAATCCAATGGAAGCATTCTCAGCATCGGACAACCTGCAATGCCAATTTTGCTTAGACACGGAAAAGACAGAGGACTCCAGTAGATGCTCTTCAACACAGGTAAATCAGATAAGTAGAGGCTTCTTAGTTTCTGAAAAGGAACATGTCCTCCTGTAACAACACTCGCAGCTTTTTCCTCACTTAGTATCTCTTCCAGTTGATTTGAGAAAGTAACCCTAAGATCAACAAGGCTTGGAGCAAACACCAGCCACGTCAGATCTTTAAGATGGTAGCAAAGAGATATATCGATTCTTGAGAGGTTTGCAAAGAATGGACTAGTATTGCTCGATGATGAAATTGTCCTCTCGATCTGTATTTCCCCCATTTTGCAATCCACTAGGTTGAGCTTACGGAGATCACACGTAGTTGGCAAAGTCAATACTCTCGTTGATTCTTCAAGGCATCTGATGCATACCTTTTGAATGCATTTTAGCAACATTTGAGAGCTTAACAGTTGATCCAAAACAATCCCTAAACTGACTTCAATGGTTAGAAGTTGTAGATATTCCAGAAGTTGCAGCTCCTTCAGCAAGCTCATGTCTAGCGTCTTTATGGATCCTTGTAGTCTCAGTGACCTCAAACTCGACAAATTCTGTATCCCTGAAACTCTCTCAAGTTTCCGTGTGTATTCCAAATTCAAATAAGTTAGCTTTTCCAACTCTTGTAAACCAACAAGAAATCGCTTCAAGCCTGTTTCTGACAAATCAAGATAGCGCAAGGAGATCAACTTTGATATCTGCTTCGGCAACTCAATCAGCTTTGCATTCCCTGACAGGTCCAACACAACTAGCATTGGAGCATATAGGAAGAACTCATCTGAAACATGTACCAGTGAATGGCTTTTCTGAAGGAATAAAGTTGTAAGTTTAGTGCATTCGGGGCTGCCCCATATCTCTTCGATATAATTACGCATCAGCGACATCTTTCTCACAGCTTTCCAGTTCTTGACTTGTGGTACTTGGCGTAATCCAACACCGGCTTGCACAACGTATCTCTCTTTATCCTTCCCGAGGCCAGATGCTATCCATAGAGCCATGTCACGAACCACATCATGCATACTCACATATGCTATATTCTTTATTTCTCCTTCCACCAATAAACATGCCCGTACAAGGATGCCAAGTATTTCATATACTTGGTCCATTGCCGTTTCTCTACCTTGGCTTTCATCTATGAATCCTTCACATATCCAATAATCTACCAACCTCTCTTTATCTATAAGATAATCCTCAGGAAAGAGAGAGCAATAAAGAAAACATGATTTCAGCAACTCGCCATTCAAACTATCGTAGCTGTACTTGAGAATCGGAAGAATTTCATCTTTCATGCCTGAAAAATCTGCCGCCGATGAAGTCAAAACTTTCTTTGCACGACGCCATTCTTGCACCGTACTTTTGCATGACATAGTTTCCCCGATTACATTGAGTGCCAAAGGTAGGCCAGAACACTTTCCAGCGACTTTTCTTGCGAGATCCGGAATGTCTGCATGGGCTTTCAATGTGTTTTCCCCAACTTTCTTTTCGAACAACTCCCATGCTTTGTCGGGATCTAGACAACTGACTTTCATTGAGTCATCAGCCTTCATTCGTCCACACACATCTCTGGAGCGAGTGGTAAACACTACTTTGCATCCGTTTACTATATTGGGATAAGGGACTCCAATCGCAGATAGTTTCACTTTTGCCCAAATATCATCCAAGAACAAGACAAATTTTTTCCCCTTGAGAACCTTGTGTATGTCACGGGCTTTATCGTTTCCATTCTTCTTGTCCCACTCCTCACTCCAAAGGCCTAGTTTTTGTGCTATGTCTTCTTGAATCGCATGAACGTCTAAAATTTTAGACACCACAACCCATATCACCACATCAAATCTGCCTCTTGTTTTCATAAACTTATTGTTGATCTGCATGAGAAGAGTGGTTTTGCCCACACCGCCCATACCATACAAACCCATAATCCCAACTCCATCTTCCATGATTAGGTTCCATACCCTTTCAAGCAATGTTTCCTGACCAACAATTGTAGGTTGAACAGGCATCTCTTCAACTTCAGTTACATGAAGAACTTCCTCAGTGACCACATCAAATTCTCCTCGAGAACTAAGATCCGCAACCACCTTCAACATCCGGGTCACTCTCTTGCCATAAAGGTAGCTCCTTTTCTCATTCGTGGAGCATAATCCACAAAAACACAACCTTTGGAGTTCAACGCTACTAGTACTAAGCAGATCGCTGAATTGATTCTCAACGGCGAGGACATTTTTAAGCCATACCTCGACTTGAGCAAGACTTCGGCGACGCCGTGTAAACTCTTCTCTGTTTACCTTTCCTTGCACATCATCTCGCTTTGCCTTGAGCATTTCCATGTCTTTTTGCAGAGTTTCTAGATTCTCCGGAAGGTTGTAGATATAACTCCTTTTGACGGATAAATATTGAGATGCTTGATTCACAACTTGATCACATGGCACAGAGACCGATAAACAACCTCCCATTGCAAGAAAGAGATAGAGAGATAAAGAGAGAAACCAGAGAGCAAAACCAGAAGCTAATTCTAGCGAGTGACAAACATAACACAAAAAATGGAAAGATAAGACGTATAATAATTGTTCAACCACAAAGTCACAAACCTGGGCTCCTACAATAATGTCAAAGATGTCCTACACGGAGAGTTGATATTGTCTTCTCCATAACTAAATAAAATTTTGCTTTTTTTTTTTTTTTTTGAAACCCAAAATATAGGGAATTTCTCAAATCAAAAAGTAGAATGACAAAAAAGCCCTAACTTTGTTTCTTCTTCTTCCCCTCGAACAGGGTTTACCCAAATTCACTCCCGTCTCCGAAAGCTCGCAGCAGAGTCGCCGTGACCCGTTCTCCAATTTTCGGCGGCATTGTCTCGTACTATGGAGCTTAAAATAGCCACCGCCGAGAAAGAAGTTCGTCTCTCTTTTTTTTTTTTTTTTTTTGGGTCTCATCTGTTGCTCTAAGTTCCTAATTTGTTAAAGAACAATTCGCTGTTTGGATTCGTTTCCTTTTTCAAGGTCGAATCACCATTCTATGTATCTAAGCATTCCGTTAAATTTTCCGATTAGGTGCTTGAAGAGTTGGTGAAGCTAGTGCAGAGTCGAGGTCTGCGAGGCGAGAACGGAAACTGGAAGGAGTATTTAGATGTTAACGACAAAAAGCTCGGATCGCCAAAGGACCCTTCGAGGCGTTCCCATGAAGAGTTGGTCGCATTTCTGACGACTTTTAAGAAGAAAGAAGATTTGCAGGTAAGTGACACAAATGTGAATTTTTAATTTTGGCCACCAAATGCTTAACTACTAGAGTTTTTGTTTTCTTATTTTAATTCTCTATGCTTAGGCTCTGCAATGTCACGCGAATCATCTTCTGGTCGAGAAGTTGAAGCAGGAATCTCCCGATAATGACACACCTGAGCAGGTGAGGAAAGATTTTGTTATGAAGAAGAAGAATCAATCGAAACATGTTTTGTATACAAGTTTTAGATTTGAGCCATTTGAAATGTTGTTGGCGGTACAGAGTCTAGTTCGATTGACTGTTGAGCATCCTGCTTACTCGGTAGACTATTCGTTCCAGCCACACTCGGAGGTATGTTTCCTCTTCTGAACTATTGGATCTTGCTGTGTTTTAAAACTGTTTTATGCGGTTCTTATAAGAGTTTCAAATTGCTACAAGCAGGACTGGTTTGTATCCGACGTTGGATTGAAGTCGTCGAAGGTGATTAAAAGAACAGAAATGATAGCTGTTGATTGTGAGATGGTTCTTTGTGAAGATGGTACTGAGGGTTTGGTTAGAGTTGGCGCTGTAGACCGTGATTTAAAGGTACAGCTTTAAGAGTTAGAGTTTCTCGAATCTGTATTATATAAGTGAGTTCCTTTTATTTGCAATCGACTTGTTTCCTTGACTCGGGTGTTCAAATGTTCATGGCTTAGGTGATTCTTGACAAATTTGTGAAACCGGACAAACCTGTTGCTGACTATAGGACAGACATAACAGGGATTACTGCTGAAGATATCGAAAAAGAAACTCTCTCTGTGGCAGATGTGCAGGTACCATGTAGAGTCTTTCTATTGGTCTTTTGTCCCAGTAAAGTATAGTCGTTTTGTTGATTGTGTGAAATGTTGCAGGAAACTTTGCAGCCTTTTCTTTCAAAGGGTGCGATTTTGGTAGGTCACAGTTTGAACAAAGATTTAGAAGGCAAGTAAAAGAAGTTACCAGTAGAGTGATTCAGTATTGATTTTGTTGTTTTTCATTGGTCTTTTTTTTAGCTACAAATTTACTTGCCTTCCGAATTTTTTGATCATAGTGTTGAAGATAGATCATCCAAAAGTAATCGATACAGCACTTGTGTTCAAGTATTCAAATGAACGAAAGCCCAGAAGAGCTTCACTTAACAACCTTTGCAAGGTAAGTCTATAAATGAATCTTCACTACTATTGAGAGAAGAATCATCACAAGACGATAACATTTTTTTTGTTGTGTTTCGAAATGAATTTTCCAGTCTATTCTGGGTTACGAAGTCCGAAAGACTGGCGTTTCTCATGACTGTGTACACGACGCAGCAGCTGCTATGAAACTTGCACTTGCTGTTATAGAGAAAAGAGCTGACACAACAATATCACCCTCTAAAGAGGTTTTTTAAAAGATGCATTTACCAAACTTGTGAGTTTTAGCATAAAGTCCAACAATTACAATTACAAACGTCTGCAAAATTTTCCTATAGATGTTGGAGGTTGAGAATTCGAGACTGTTTTTACATAAAATCCCTCACAATGTGCCATCTGAAGAGCTGGAGCAAGTGATATCTGGAAAATTTCTTTCAGGAGAGTTTACACTTGATGTTAAGGTTGAGGAATCAAACCATATGTATTATTACTTTTCTCTATGGAGATCCCCTAGCGATGAATCTTTCTCTGACCTCGTTTTTGTGTTTGTTTCTTTTGGCAGCCAGCAAAAACACAGAGAGGTTGCTATTGTGCGTTTGTTGTTTTCCATAGTTCAAAAGAAGCAGATCAAGCGTTTGAAAACGTTGATGTAGACCAAGGACAGGTACTTTTAGAATCTTCTGCTTCTTGTTAAGGAACCAACACTCTGATTGAGACTGATAAAACAGTTGTTTTGTGTTATGTTTTATTTTGTTTTTCAGGATTCATTGGGTTTGCCACAAAAACTGATTTTCTTTAAGCTGAGTTCTGGTTCAAGAGTTAGTATATACGTCCGTAAGATGGCTCAAGATGATTCCGCGTAGATCTCTGTGACTACAAAGAGAATTTTCCCGGCTAAGTATTTGTTGTTCTTATTAGGATTTTCTATGTAATATAAGAATAGAAAAAACGATGGCGAAACTAGCATTGGTAATGTTAAGAAGAACATGAGTTTCATAAGAGACCAAAGCTGAAACTAAAGGAGAATGGAAGACAAATGAGTAAAAAAAAAAACTGTAANTGTCTGCAACGTCGAGCTCCATGTCGGTGACCGTGGAGCTCTCGCTAGGGCTTCCGGTGATTACGCCATCGTGATTGCTCACAATCCTGACAGCGACACCACTAGGTAGTATCTTCTCTGTGTCTGATTCACATAGACTTTTACAAGGATCATCAGTTATCTTGTTTCTAAATATAATTGTACTATCGGAACACCATCGTCTAGCGTGACTTGTGTGACACGTAAGAAGAACTATTGATGTGAATTGTTTCTGTTTAGCGTTACTTGTTTAATACGGTTGATAATAACACTGGATAATCGTTTTGTCATGTAAAAAAGGATTAAGCTTCCTTCAGGATCGAAGAAGATTGTGCCTAGTGGGTGCAGAGCCATGATTGGGCAAGTTGCAGGAGGAGGAAGAACAGAGAAGCCGCTTCTAAAGGCAGGTAACGCATACCACAAGTACCGCGTGAAGAGAAACTGCTGGCCGAAGGTGCGTGGTGTTGCGATGAACCCAGTCGAACATCCTCACGGAGGAGGAAACCACCAGCACATTGGTCACGCCAGTACGGTCAGACGCGATACTTCTGCTGGGGGTAAGGTTGGTCAAATCGCTGCAAGGAGAACTGGTCGTCTCAGAGGTGCTGCTGCCGTTGCAGCAGCCAAGTCAGTTTAGACTTGACGTGTGATACACTCTTCTCTGCTTCCTTTGATTTTGTTTTGCTGACTATTTTTATTACATTTTTGAGATAAGTGTTTTTTGGTTTTGTAAGCTTATGAGCTTTGTACTGGATCTGCCCTTAGAAGGTAGAGTTATGATTTATTTATATTACATTACTATTCGGCTTGATTTCATATACGAAACACCCACTAGTTTTAGATGCATAAAAACAACAATTTACGAGGAATGGCCACAGCCGATTAATTCTTCATTCAAGGTAAGTCGGTGCAATTCGACCTAGTTAAACCCCTAATTTCAGCTTGGGGATTCCGGGTTTTGCAGAAAAAACCGGATCATTAAACCAAAGACTTCTCTTAACCGGATGATTAGACTAATTAATTGCTCCTTCATTCATCACCATAAAACCAATACATTAGCAAGTCTTAACCAGCTCAATAAGGGATCACAATTTCTCACGGTTTCCGTTTCTCTGTTTGAATATTTTAAGTTTTCCTTAACCTAAATCAGAGAAGAAGCAAATTAAAAATTTTATGTATCAAAGATTCAAAATGGGGAATTGTCCAAAAACAAAAATAAAAACTCTCGCTGGTTTGTGATCTCAATTGGTTTATTTTCTTACTATCCTAACCGGTTAACTTTCACCTGTTGAACCGCTATTTACTGCAACGGCAATACAGCTGTGTGTATCTTTGCTGTTTCTTCAGCGATAGAAAACTCAGCTTTGGTCATGTCGACTGAAGACTAGACATAATTCACTTCAAATTGTATACGGTACGTAACTGCGAGAGCAGAAAACTAATGCAAAATTTGTTTGAATCATGAGAATAACATTTTGAATTTATAATTTTGTCCTCCAAATTCTCAGCATTTCTGAACTAATTCGTCTAAAAATAAAGCTGATGTATCGTGAATTTTGGACTATTTCAACTCGACGACCTTCCAAATTCTGGTCTGTTTTGGTGCTCTAAACAAAGTACTCTGCTAAATTAATTACAAAAAACTGGCGCACAAAAATCAAATCAAAATTGAAAGTGGTTTCTCTCACGTTTTGTTATACATTGCATTTGCAAGTATATGAGTCTGCTTTCACGGATAGCGTCGATAGTCACGGGCGAAAGAATCTGCTCGATGACTCCATTAGCCCCATGCATTCACTTCATCAATCAATTCACCAGGCTTTAATATATAAGCGATCAATAAATTAACCAATCATTCCACAAATTCTATATGTAATTATCACAACCAACACAAGGAGGAGATTCCAACGTTACCGTTACGATCATAATAAGATGGTATATATCTAAAATAGTAATTATAGAGGTACCTTGGATGTGAAGTCAACTTGAGTGGAAGTTGCCTTGTAAGAGTTATCCAAAGGCTATTTATAGGAAGGCTTGAAAGAGAGAGAGATTTGTCGATCCAGACACCATAAGCCGCTGAGAAACGCACATTGCCTCTCTCGCTGCCAGTGGCGAGGGTAACTCCTCAATGTTATGTTACCTTTTTGCTTTTGAGATGAAAGGAGTAATGGTTCTAAATAGGCAGAGGTGATTGATTATAATATCAAAAGTTAAAATATCAGAAAAATTTGAACATGCATTCATACTCATCACCACAAGGTCCACAACATGATTACGAAAGTGTTGATCATTGTCTAGACAATAGATCATTGTAATATATCCATCGGACTATCAAACTTTAAATTATTAATAATGATTAATGAGAAATTCAAGTTTGGGAATGAAGATGAATAAAAGCTGGCAGATTCTTTACTTATACCTTTTGTATCACTGATATTGAAGAACAAAGATGGAACATTCATGAATGAGAATTGCTCTATAACTTTAGGATAACATCAAATACGAAAACACCAAAACTCAAAGATATTCTCGGCGCGCTCTATATACAATAAAAACATCAAATCCTATGTTGATACAGAGAAAACCCTTTTCAAAACAGGAATTGAAAATCATCAACAAGAACTATGAACTAGGAAGTGTTTATGGATTGTTTCTAAGAGATAGAATGTCTTCGTTATTTAGGTGGTTTGATTCGTCCTTGTACTGTCAGGCCAAAAGGGTTAAGCTTTCCGAGTTTCCTAGAAACAGAGCTTATAAATGACTTTCTCGGAGAACAATCCGAACCACTCATGACTTCAAAAGCTTTCTCCTTCTCCAATTTTTTGAACTTTGTTTTCACCTTGAGCAACTCAAGCTTCAAGTCTTGGTTCTCGTGGTTTAGTTTGGAGAGCTCTTTGTTGTATGAGCTTAGCTTATGAGAAGGAAGACTTCCTGATTCGGTTGCTTCTGCTGGAGAATCTTAATCACTTAAAACTTGGCGGAGACTTTGTTGCTCGTGGTAGAGAACTTGCTCTACGGTTTGTACAGGGAGACGTTCGTTTTGAGCTGCGTGAGCACAAGCTTCTTGCGATAGCTTTTGACAGTTCATTAAGCTGCAAATTTTCTTCTTCTCCACTTCACTTATTTTCGGATGCACCTGCACAACAAGATTTAACAAACGTTTTCTAGTTTTAACTAAAGGGTTTTCATCAAACTCTGTAAAGACTAGAGTTCTCTCCTTTTTTCGATCATTTGATTCAAACCCACAAGATCTTTGAAATTTTCAAGATTTGGGTCACAACAGTCTACAAATGTTAAAGATTTAATCAAAAAAAGGTTTCATTCTTGTAGCAAAATGTATACCTTGAGGTAGATGTCTATGGCTCTATACATCCCATCTTCAGTAATCCTAGACTGTTCAGGAATGCATTCAGCTAAACCGATGAATTTCGCCAAGTTTGTGTTTCTATCAGAAGCGATCTCAGCGAGATAAGACTCCATCAATTCACCGATATCACTGGCGAAATCAACAGAACTCCCTTCAACTTCAAACTCAAGATAGTTCATGAGGATGCGTTGAACGGTATCAACATCAAACAATGTGTTGTCTCCATTGAATGAGTAAGAAGGGATCAAGAGATCATCAAGCACGGCTTGTCTTAACTGTAACCCCATTCTCTTCTCCAAATCAATCCTACAAGCTACCGTGGTTTCGAGGTATATGGCAGCTCTTAAAAGCATCGAAAGAAAGCTCACTGAAGCTACGTTTCTCTCCCTCGGAAGAAGACTCACAACTGTCTCAAGAACCAACCTTTTCTCTTGTTCTTGTTCCGCATCCATCTTCTTTGTCCCTTTCCCAAAAATCTCCTACATTTTCCACAGAAAAAAATGAAATCTTTCTCTGAAATCATTAAAAAATAGACACATTCTTCTGTTACAAGAAATCAAGAATCTCACCAACCCTCTAAGAGCTTTTTGAGCATAGAGCATAAGCACTGGACCAAGCGCGTACCGGTCAAACCCTCTAGCCATCATTGCAACTAAGACACGTCGAAACATATCAATCCTTAGAACAACTAAATCCTGAGCCCACCAGTGAATTATATCATCCTTGCTCTGGCTCTCCTCCTGACAAGTTACATAAGAGATTGAATCTATACACCGGCTCACGAGCTTCACTCTCTCGGCTATAGGCAACAAACCCTCAGATTTTCGCAGAACTTTAACCGAATTCGATAAGCTCTCGAGGATCACTTCGTTCAAGTAAACCTCTGTTGTCTCCACGAGGTTTGCAGAGGAGTGTTCCTCTGTCATCTCTAGATACTCTGCTGCACATCGCAGCATCGCAATGTTCTCTGTGCTCATCTCGAAGTTTATACCGTAGCAGAATTTGATGACTAGCTCGAATGCTTCTGCACATCCCGGTAAATCTTGGATCTTGATAACGGTTATGTTGGAATCGTTGCTTGATTCGGAAGCAAGTTTCTTTATAAACCCACATTTTGACAGAGGAAACTGCAGATATAACCGAGACTGAGTATAAGAAAAAGAATCTCCTCTGTGTATAAATTAGATCTAGGAAAAAAAATCACCTTGTGGAGTGAAAACGAAGTTTCTCCTATGTGAACTGTAATGTCACTAGAAATCTCCTGAGAAGAAATCCTGAAACCATTTGTGTAAGAAAAAAGGAATAAAGATTCGATTTTTACATTTTATAACAAAAAAGAAGAAGAAGAAGAAGAAAATTGAAGGAAGAGAGTGTAAGAAACCATTCACTAGTTCTCTTCATGGCTAAGGACAGAAACTCCTCCTTCTTTGCCGACATATTAACAACACTTGGCGTTCATTTACTTCTTGCTCAAGAAATCCACCATTGAACTAAGACCCTTTTCAACATAAGTCATTTTATATACAAATATAATCTCTTTACACGTACTCAAAGAGACGATGAAGAATGTGATCCACCAAAAGTTTCTTCCTTTGATGCTCGCTAATCCAAATTCCTCAAACGAAACCACGAAATACCCAATCTAACCCTGTCACTGAGTGCAGGAGAGGAAGAGTGAAGGATAGTTACGTAATTAACAAGAAAAGGCTCAGGATTAGTTGATACTGTTTTTGGAGTTATGTGGTTCAAACGTCAAAGAGGTAGGGATCCTTGTGGATCTGAAACGTCTTTTCGTAATAATAATGCAAATAAAAACCTTTGATCGGTCACACCGCCAAATAATTGAAACTGTTGACTACTTAAACTGTGAAACGCGTAACAAAATAGCAAACAAAAATTTATTTTACCGACAAAAACATTTGGAACGATAGAGAATTTACCGATCAAAATCTGAATTTAAAAATGGCCACGAAGGTACATCGATCTTCTATTGTTTGCTTCTTTCTTTTAAGTTTCAAGATTTTTAATTTGTGTGCCATCTTATCAATAATTCAAAAAGCTTATGGAACATAAACAAGATTCATGAAGTCTGAATAAGAAAAGAGAGGGAGAATAAATAAGCTGCACTTGGATTTTTGTGACAGAATATATCTTGTATCCCTACAAGTTTTTATTACCAGAGAGATCTATATACTATTTGATTTGATAATTGAATTTCTGATTGAGACACAACTTAATCTTTGCTATAAATGATGTCTTTTGCTCTATCACTTTCTCGAAACTTGACTAGTAAAAGTAATAAATAATATTAAAGAGAGGTCCACTTCCAAAAAAAGATTCTTGATGAAACAACAAAACAGAGCAACTATTACACGGAATGAGAGAAAAAAAACTGTTTTTTTAAACAGCCTGTGAGAATGTTTTTTGTTTTTACCTTAGAGATGAATCGAAGAAGGACCAGAAACAGCAACAGCTCTCTGAGCACGCTGAGTTTCACCGCGGTAAAGCTCCTTCGTCTCTTTCTTCATCTTCCTCGCTTCTCGCCTTTCGGTTTTCACAGCTGTTTTCCGCTCTTTCTTCTCTTCTTTCGACTCTTGCCCATGAGTCTTCCTCTTGACCGGTTCGGCTTTCGGGATTACCGGTTTGACGCTGGTCTGTTCAGCTTTCCTACCGGGTAAAAACTCGACGGGTATCTTCTCTTTCCCTTGGAGGGTAATGATTTTTCCATTTGAACTCATTGCTTTGGCTACAGCTTCACTCAGCCTCTTCTTCCTAGCTGTCTCCGGAGCATAGATTTTACCAGGGTGGTTATCGAGATTCGAGAATGTGGTGACTATGGTTTCACAATCCCACTTCTCGCTCTCGTCACTGCTTTCTTCTACCACCTCTACAAACTCATCATTCCCGTTTGCGTAATTGTCACCATACTCTACACAGCGACGGATAATATGAGCAGCAGAGTCNTAAATCTATCTAATAGCTCGACGCTTTCATACTAATTACTTAAAAGTTAATATCTCAAATTCCATTAATGAAAAACGAGATATAATATTTTTAGGTTTGACCGAGTTTATAACTAGCGGATTTAAATATTGAAACCGAACCAGATTAGTAAACGGGTCACGGGTTAACCAGACGAACCGGACGGTCCGGATCGGGTTTTCAAAACATTGCTTATAGCTCGACGATTTCATACTAATTACTTAAAAGTTAATATCTCAAATTTCATTTATGAAAAAACGAGATATAACCAAACTAGCTTTATTTTATTTTATTGGAGAAAACAGAATAACTTATTGAAAATTACTGAAACATGCAGAAGTACATCATCATCCAGAAGTACATCATCATCCTATTTGAGGACTGTTAAGGACAGGACCTGTCTCTTATACACATCTAGATGTGTATAAGAGACAGGTTTGAGAGAGGCGCAGAGAGATGATGAGAGACGATGAACAAACCGAAAACGGCTTTGAAGCTTTTAGGGTTGCGCCAAAACGCACCGTTTTTTAAAACAAATATAATATATATTCTTTTTCTTAAAAAACAAAAAACTTTTTTCCTAGCTCGGTGTATTCCACCAGGGAAGTAATCTACTGCGGGAGAGTGCACTGAATGATTACATGCGCCTAATCTTCTTCTCCTACTTTCTCTTGGCATCTCTTCGACGGTTCCTGTTTTTGTGCGCCATCTTGATATTGCGTGCGCCGTTGGCGCATTCCCTTATCCCTGTCTCTTATACACATCTAGATGTGTATAAGAGACCATCATTGTCACTGTCACTGCCATATTCTTTGAGTTCGAGCTGATCAAATAGCTCATCAATCTCGCGAGGAACCCTCGGGTTTTCAGCCACATGTTCATCAGTAAACCCAGCACTTTCTCTATCCCTTGCCACGGGTCTTCCAGAAAACTCGAGCTCGTTATTGCTCACACCAGAAGCTTCTCCCTGTTGAGTAAGATTAGCTTGAATGACGAAATCTTCTTCCAAATCCTCAACATCTGAACCAAACTCTGATCCGTCACTGTTCTCAAGCAACGCAGCCACTTCAGGATCAATAACCCTCTTCACCTTGACGTTTACAGTTTTCGACGCCACAGTATACATCCTGTCTCTTATACACATCTAGATGTGTATAAGAGACAGATCAGATACTTCAAGGGACCCGAGCTTCTGGTGGATTTACAGGACTATGACTATTCCTTGGACATGTGGAGCCTCGGTTGCATGTTTGCTGGGATGGTGAGTACCTTGAGAATTGCATGGCTTCCTTTGCTACACTTCATATGATTATCTGCAGATTCCTTTTCAGAATGTTTCCATGAATATCGATTGTCATCTGATTTGTCTAATTATCTTCTCTTAATAGATATTCCGCAAGGAACCGTTCTTCTATGGCCATGACAACCAGGACCAGCTCGTCAAAATTGCCAAGGTAATTTAACTGTGAGGCTAAACTTTATTATGCTCGTTTCCTTTAGCAAGTATAGGGGTTTTAGAGGGCATTAAGCTGCTTTTTCACATCTAAAGAGTATTTGTTTGACTCTTGACTCAGGTCCTTGGAACCGATGAATTGAATGCATATCTGAACAAGTATCAGTTAGAACTTGATGCGCAATTAGAAGCACTTGTTGGGAGGTAAGCAGAACTCGCGTATCCTCTATAGTAGTAAGAGTAGAATTAGAGTAATTCCAATGACTAATTCTCTCCTTCGTGACTTGTTGGGCTATTTCCACAGACATAGCAGGAAGCCTTGGTCCAAATTCATCAACGCCGACAATCGGCATTTGGTCTCACCTGAGGTTTACTTGTTCTCTTTATTATTGGAGAAACACCAACAACTTGTCTTTTGCCACGATTTCTCTCCTGAGGTGTAACTTGCATCTGTTTGTTTGCATCTGTTCTTACCTTTAGGCGCTTGATTACCTGGACAAGCTACTCCGATATGATCATCAAGACAGATTAACTGCTAAAGAAGCAATGGTNCCGTCGTCACCACCGGAACCGTTGATTCAGACGTCGCTGGTAGCAGGTTCGATCCACGCCTCGATCCCGACTCTCTCGACGAGATCTCTCTTTCCACCGTCCGGCGAGCGATGTCGAAAGCTCGTGTTTATACCGACGTTAACGTGATCCGACCCAAGGAGTATTGGGATTACGAATCTCTCAATGTTCAGTGGGGGTAAGATCGTTGTTTCTTAAAATTAAGAAAACCCTAAGAGCTCTCCTTTCAATTCGCTTTAGCCGTCACTCATATGGGGATTATTGGGTTTCATGTTTATTTGAGATCAGAAGGAAATCTAGATTATAGGTGATTTTGATATTAGCTGCGTTCATTTTCGTATAGTTCTGTTCTAATTTCTGGTGCTAAACATTCATGATTTGTTGATTCCAAGCTTTGGATTCTCTTCCAGCTGAAACTGAATCTTATGGAAGTGATACAAGTAATGTAGAAATTGAACCTTTTTTTTAGCTGCTGGTGTTCTTGATTTTTGATCTGTTTGAGGAGAGAGTTACTTTGTTCGTCCTGGATATGATTTGATCATTACAGGTGATGATGGTTTGTTAATCAAGTTTTGAGCTTCTTCTTTGTGTTTCCTTCTCAGGGAGCAAGATGATTACGAGGTAGTCAGGAAGGTGGGGCGAGGCAAATACAGTGAGGTTTTTGAGGGGATAAACATGAACAGCAACGAGAAGTGCATAATCAAGATTCTCAAGCCTGTCAAGAAAAAGAAGGTGAGTTTCTACATTACTTTTCAGCTGTTTTGCTGTTGTAGTTCACCTTAATGCAGCAAACGAAAGAAGAGGCTAAACTTTCTGTAGATAGATTAAAGAGCAAAAAATGCTGTTGCTTTTACACACTGGGTTTTGCCTCAATCAGTTTTGACTTTGGGTTTCCTTTCTGAATTTTATATGAACAGATTAGAAGAGAGATTAAAATACTTCAGAATCTCTGTGGAGGGCCAAATATTGTCAAGCTGCTTGATGTTGTCAGAGATCAACACTCAAAAACCCCGAGCTTGATATTTGAGTATGTTAACAGCACAGACTTTAAAGTTCTGTATCCTACATTGACTGATTATGACATCCGTTACTACATCTATGAGCTGTTGAAGGTAATTTATGTATCCGTTTATAATTCCATTACGACTGCTGAGTTCTGATCTGTGGATTTTTCTCGGTTCCAAAGCAGATTAAGGTCAGTGATAACCTTGAAATTTTCCTATGACATGCTGCAGGCATTGGACTTCTGCCACTCACAAGGCATAATGCACAGAGATGTCAAGCCACACAATGTCATGATCGACCATGAGCTGCGCAAACTCCGCCTAATTGACTGGGGTCTCGCTGAGTTTTATCATCCTGGAAAAGAGTATAACGTACGTGTGGCCTCAAGGTATGATTTTGAAAATAACTCGGGTTGATATCCCATTTTTATCTAATTCAGTTACGGTATGCAGTCTTTATCAGCAACTAAGCTTGATCAAATATTGTCTATTATATCAGATACTTCAAGGGACCCGAGCTTCTGGTGGATTTACAGGACTATGACTATTCCTTGGACATGTGGAGCCTCGGTTGCATGTTTGCTGGGATGGTGAGTACCTTGAGAATTGCATGGCTTCCTTTGCTACACTTCATATGATTATCTGCAGATTCCTTTTCAGAATGTTTCCATGAATATCGATTGTCATCTGATTTGTCTAATTATCTTCTCTTAATAGATATTCCGCAAGGAACCGTTCTTCTATGGCCATGACAACCAGGACCAGCTCGTCAAAATTGCCAAGGTAATTTAACTGTGAGGCTAAACTTTATTATGCTCGTTTCCTTTAGCAAGTATAGGGGTTTTAGAGGGCATTAAGCTGCTTTTTCACATCTAAAGAGTATTTGTTTGACTCTTGACTCAGGTCCTTGGAACCGATGAATTGAATGCATATCTGAACAAGTATCAGTTAGAACTTGATGCGCAATTAGAAGCACTTGTTGGGAGGTAAGCAGAACTCACATATCCTCTATAGTGTTAAGAGTAAGATTAGAGTAATTCCAATGGCTAATTCTCTCCTTCGTGACTTGTTGGGCTATTTCCACAGACATAGCAGGAAGCCTTGGTCCAAATTCATCAACGCCGACAATCGGCATTTGGTCTCACCTGAGGTTTACTTGTTCTCTTTATTATTGGAGAAACACCAACAACTTGTCTTTTGCCACGATTTCTCTCCTGAGGTGTAACTTGCATCTGTTTGTTTGCATCTGTTCTTACCTTTAGGCGCTTGATTACCTGGACAAGCTACTCCGATATGATCATCAAGACAGATTAACTGCTAAAGAAGCAATGGTACGTATCAGCACATAACTCAGCGAGTGGTTTTTTTTAGTCTGCTTATGATTTAGAGAATCTTGTTTTGTTAGATAAATGATCATGAGAATGAGATTGATAAAGCTAGGTTTGATACTTTTCATGAATTGACAGGCTCACCCGTATTTCGCGCAAGTCAGGGCAGCAGAAAGCAGCAGAATGAGAACTCAATAGAGACATCTAAGTATGTGAAACTGGTGGATTTATCTCCGATAAGGTTATTGTTTTCGTTAAAGAAGTAATGTTAATGTCCAACTCTAAAAGTTTATCTGATCCGAGTGTTTGCATCTATTTTCAAACTTTTGTAGAATTTTTATTGGTATTAAAACCTACCAAGTTCATTTGAAAAAGTAAACAAATCGATGACTATATATGATTTGTTTTTAAAACTTTCTAGACTTCATTTAAAATCAACAAAAAAAAAAGTACTTTAACAAAAGATTGAAGGATACAAATTTTGACATTTTAATATCGTCCAAAAATATGTGGTTGATTTTTGTAAGCCAATCTTGTAAATTCGTGATAGTGTCACATCTATATAATTCTTCCTTTATTGTTTAGACATTGTGTGCATTGTTGAGAACAAACGAAATGAAGAAATATGTGTTCTTTATTTGAGAAAAGAAATAGAGGATTATTTATTTATTTACTTAAGATAGTTTAATAAAAAGAAGAGAAAGATCCTTTATTTCTCTATTTTGGCTAACTCATCACACATCATCATTGCAAGCTGGGAGTATAAGACCAATCAGTAATGATTCTTTCGTTAAATTCTCTATCAAATCAACTCAAATGCACATTTGATTCTTTCATTTAGTTTGTGGACATGATGTTATATACTTGTATATGAAAGTTTGGAGAAATACATGGTCAACCCGAAATTTTTCTTTCCAAATTCCAGATGTAGCATCGGTACAAATGTGCGTTAGGATCAATTTGTTTCAGGTTTCAATCCAAATTGGTTTTGGGCTTGGGCCCGTTAGAAAAGCTGTTATCCTTTTCTAGATACGAGAAATTACCTTAATTAATATTTAATAAATGAATAAATATGAAAAATTAAAATTTTTAACCGGCCTCAAATTGAATTAGTGTAAGAAATTAAAAATTTTAATAAAATAATAAAATATTTTTTAGAAACTTCTATGTGAATATATAAGTCCAAACAATATCATAAATAAGTAATTACATAGATTTATTTTCTTATAATATAAAGTTATATGCGCCAAAATTGCTAATTAACATAATCGTGATATTGTCAAACATGATCGTGACACTGTCAAACATGTCGATTCAGATTTTAACACATATAAACAAATGAATCAATTATATTTTAATAGAATATTAGCATAAATCTAAAAATTACTTTTTATATAAAATATAAATAAGTATATTTTATGTCTTCCAATTACATTAAAAAAAATCAAATTGACTGTAAAAACAAAAAACTTATTATTTTTGTCTCATCATGGTTTGTTTTTTTATGTCACCGTCGATAAAAAATCTAGCGTCGAAATTAGGGACTACCTTTTGACTACCTCTAATCTAACGACCATAATTAAGTTTAATGTCAGGTCATCGCCGGTTATGGCGGGATTCAGTTCTCGTGGGCCTAATTTCTTCACATTAATGATCGAGCCATATGTCAACATTCTTGCGGCATGTACCGGAGCAACCGGACCCGATCCCGGTTCCAAATTGTAGGGTGTGGAGTTCAACATTTTATCGAGAACCTCAATGTTATGTCCTCAACATTTTATCCCTCTTTTCATGGCGGCGCATCCCAGCAGCGATTGCTCGGCTCTTATGAGTTATGACGATGGCCAACATATCTAGCAACGACGGCAAGTCCATCCTCGACAGCACGAATCATAGACCATCGACGATGTTCACACACGATGCCGAACACGTGTATTCGTACTCAACCCAGGGTTTATCTACGATCTGACGGCGAAAGATTATCTAAATTTTTTATGCGCGTCCAATTACACGTCATATCAGATCATGATCATCGCGAGACACGATTTTACCTGCAATCCGAAGAAGAAGTAAGTTCTCGTGGACCAAATTCAATCACACCAAAAATATTTAAACCCGATTTCATCATGCTAGGTATTAACGTTCTAACGAAAAGCATCTGATATATCTAAATATTTATGAAAAATCATTAAATTTGTTACGGAATTTAATGACACTTTTATTTGTAACTACTCAATCAATGGTTGTATATCATAAAATAGATTCATCAATTAATAAAAAAGGCAAAATATATGTAAAACATGAGAAAAATATAAGCAAAATATAAGCAAAATATAAGTATAAAACAATAGAAAATATAAGTTCAAATCTAAGTGGCTAGCTAAAATCAATTAAAAAAATATAAGTATAAAACAAGAGAGAAGTACTTTTTTTGCTAATAAAAAAATGGGTGTACCATTCTCTTAATTATAAAGTCAAAAAGTACCTTATTGCCAAATTTCTCATAAAACAATAGAAAATATTAGCTAGCAGTTTTAACCAATAAACTCAAAAATCTAACATCAACCTCAAATTATCTCTTCTTTTGAGGAGGAATAATTTTCTGCTAAATTATTCATTTCTATTTAGTATGTGGGATAAATGAAAATTCACCATAAATGGAATATAACTGAGTCCCTGATTAGCTGTTGCTGTCCTTTTTTTGTTTTCGTCCTTTTTAAGTATGTAGAAACTCTCCAAACTTAAAAAAAATTATCTTACTTAAATTTTATTGTAAACAATTTATAAACAATAAAACCCTAATTATAAACTTATATAAATTATTAGCACTTGAAGTAATTTCTTACCTTGAAACATGTTCATTAGCGTTTATCTAATCCTCGTGTTGTTACATGGATTTAAGATCATAGGAACAAAGATTTTACGTTTTAAAAAGCCCATTGTAAGCCAAACCAACTTAGACCAAGAAATTAGAACCAAAACCAAAACAATCCTGAAAAGTAAACACCAAGTATAAATAGCATATGTTTCCTATTGTATGTATATTAATGTGTGGATGACAGCTAGTATGAGCTCATTTCTATATACAGTAGCCAGTCTCTAACGTTTTGTTAAATTATAAAAAACTTCAATCTCAATACCATGCCGTTGTTAGTTTTTTTCTGATTGACCCAATTCGAATTTTTGGATTTTTAAAAGTTTCGATAAAAACATAATAATCGATCATGTTATGCGAAAAAACACATCAAATATATTTGGATTAAATTATATCATCAATCGATTATTATTGTGTAAAAATTAGTTTCTTATAAATCTTAAATTTTTATGAGAATAACAAATTGTGAATTCTAGATTGTTTGATAAATTTATCATACGGGTTCCAGGACTAAAATGGGCACAACTAAAAGACTGATGTATTGCGTGAATATTAGTGTAAGGTGTTTGTAAAATCTTTGTGGTTCAAGACATTGTGTTCACCCTACGAAGCAAGTACCAATAGTTAAAACGAAATCTACCTTTCCAAATTCCAGATAATTCGTTCAAATGTGCTTTAGGATCCATTTGTTTCAGGTTTCGAACAAATTTGGTTTTGGGCTTGGGGCCCATTAGTCTTTTCAAGAAACGAGAAATGACCCACGTTTGTGCCTTTCCCATTAGTCTTTTCAAGAAACGAGAAATGACCTCGTTTGTGCCTTTCTCTCCACGTTTTCAAATAATTTCAACTTAGTGGAATATAAATCTTTTAGAATATCTTATTCAAATTCTAGATAAAAAAAAAAATAGCTCCTAAATCTCTCTTATAGCTCGACGATTTCATATTAATTACTTAAAAGTTAATATCTCAAATTCCACTAATGAAAAAAACGATATATAACCAAACTAGCTTTATTTTATTTTATTGGAGAAAACAGAACAACTTATTGAAAATTACTGAAACATGCAGAAGTACATCATCATCCGATTTGAGGACTGTTAAGGACAGGACCATTGGGACAGTTCTTGTCCGGAACGCGTAGAAAGACACGGTTACAGCAATTGATGGCTATCACACCAACGCTGTCCGGAATTATAATTCCAGTAACATGTGGATTATCATTTATCACTTTCTATTTTTCTCTTTGCTTCAGGCCCACTTACTCCTTTCAGTTCTGGCCATACCACCTTCAATCCTACACACAGTCGTCATGAGTCATCCCAATATAATGTTGTTAATCTTTGACATCAATATGATCAATTAACGTAAAAATTAACAAAATTTTATAAATTAATTGTTTAGAAACTTCTATGTGAATATATAGACCTAACAATATCATAAATTAATAAATATATAGTACACTAAAATATGATTCTAGTGTTTTTACTGGATGGGACGGAATTGACATATTAAACAATATGATGACTTAAACTAATTTTTTTAATATAGTATTTTCGACGCTAAAACCTATCGTTTTTATCGGCCAAAAACGTAAGAAAAAATATTTAAAGAGAAAACAGTTCCTGGAAATCGATATTGGCACGAAATACCAGCGCAGTCGCAGTATTCACATTCGAGAAAAGGGATCGTATAACCATTCGTCGATAAAAATAAATAAAAAATAAATAAAAAGCAGATCGTACAACCATTCATTTTGAGTATTTTCTTATTCTTTTTTTTTTTTGAACAGGAGTATTTTCTTATTCTTCGTTTCGTTTGTTATGATGTTTTCTTCACTTTTGGTTGGTCAATATATATAGGAGATAGATAGGGCTACGAAACTTAAATCAATTAAATGGTTGTTAACTAAAAATAATCAGGTACAAAATTGTTGTCAAACAAAAAAATGCTAATACTAATAGCGTATCAAAAATTACTTATTATTTTAAGAGATGTTAACGATTTGACTTTTTATATTAGGAAACTTAACAACGTTTTGATTTTAGCATTAGGAAACTTAATCAATTACTCCATGTTGACGAAAAACCTTAAATCTTCGATAAAAGGAAATAATTTGTAGTGAACAATTTTCTTGTCGTCTTTATGATAATACTAGGAGAAGAGCTGATTTTGTGATAATTTAAATGTTTTAATTCTATAATTTATTTTATAATATCTGTTACTAAAAATTTGTGGATAAATATTAATTTATAATTTGTGAATATCATGTATTTTTATAATTTTGTATTGAAAGATTGGTGGAATAATAATATATATAGTGAATGAAAAAAAAATTATTTATCGTAAGCATATGAAATATTAAATTATTTAATTTTGACAATAATTAAATGACATATTGTTTTTGTAGTATAACTAATCTAAAATACATTTGTGATGAAATTTGTGCCTACAAAATAAAATGTTAACATATTTTTCGGCCCTTATAGATTATATCACAATTGTCATATCATTCTTGTGTAGATTGGATTTGTGTTCTCTCTAAGTCTCCAATTACAAAATCAACATATAGTTTTTTTTTTATGTATTTCAGTTGAAATCTTCAAATCTTCAATTTCAAAAGAAACTTCGAGTCATTGTGTGTTATGTGGTCGACGTGATAGTATAGATGTCTGAATAAAGTTTATTAAAATTTCAGTTAATCTACTTGATGTTGTATCATGCATATCATGATAAGTGAGGTAGAAATTAATCACATATTTGAAGGTATAATTATTTGCTTGTAGTATTTGATCAATACTAAAATGGATTGTGCACTTGATGTTGTATTTTTGATGGAGTGGACATGTGATTTTGAGACGGAGTTTGTTTCCGGTTGATTGAGTGAAATAAATTATATAATAGTGTAATGCATATAATATATATTCTATTGAAATTTTGTGTGGTAATAAAAGTGAGTTGTGTTTGTAAGTTGTTGTATTGTTCCTGCTATTTATAGATTGTTGTAGAATCTCTATTGCAGTTTTTTATTTTTGTTTTTTTGTGGATTGTATTTAATTATTTAGTGTAGTTGAATTTTTAATTCTCTATTGTTGATCAGTTTTTTCTTCGAATGTAAATATGTAGAATGAAGATATGTGAGCCTTGAAAATTTTGGAACTCAGGACGAGAATGTGCGGCTACGGGACATGAACATGAAATTTGTGAATTGGAAAATAATTACTAAAAGGAAATCTGATAAGAACTTCCCGAGAAATTTCAGAATAGTTTGAAAAAAAAATAGAGAATTTTTAAGTTTTTAATTTTTAAATGGGTAATTTGGCTATCCGATCTAATACTCATTCTCTTCTCGTACCCTTCTCATACCCGTTTAAATAAAATAAATAGTCTTGAATGGATAATTGTTTTGAACGGGATAGGGAATGAGACGAAAAATTCGGGACGGATACAGGAGGAAACAGAAACCCGTCCCAAAATTTTCAGGGCTCTTTGTTTTTTTTTCTATAGTTATGTAGTTAATTATAATTTTTTTTGGTTATTCATCCATATAACCCTATCATTAAATTAAGAACAACAAAATAAAAAGATAAAAGAATTAAGTGTTACAATTATGAATGACACATATCAATTTTATGTGTTTATGTTTTTTTTTCTTTAAATGTAGGTGAAACATGTCAATGTTTAGGATGCCACATGGCATCATTTTAAAACTCACTCTAAAAAAAACCTTAGTAGATATATTTAAGAATATAACATATATTTTAATTTAATTCAGAATATATCTTGAAGTGTATTTAATTTAGCACCACTAAGTTCAATTTTCAATAATAACTTAAATTTCAATATCAAAATGACTAAAAACTCTTTCATAGTTAAAAAATCTAAACCGTAAGGTCAGTGACATTACGACTTCTGATCTGTGGAATTTTCTCGGTTCCACAACAAATTAAGATCAGTGATAACCTTCAAATTTGCCTATGACATGCTGCAGGCATTGGACTTCTGCCACTCACAAGGTATAATGCACAGAGATGTCAAGCCACATAATGTCATGATCGACCATGAGCTGCGCAAACTCCGCCTAATAGATTGGGGTCTCGCTGAGTTTTATCATCCTGGAAAAGAGTATAATGTCCGTGTGGCCTCAAGGTATGATATGCGCCTTCAAAATAACTTGGTTTGCTAATCTCATTTTTCTCTAAACCAATTACAATATGTAGTCTTTATCAGTAACTACGCTTGATCAAATGTTGTCTCCTATATCAGATACTTCAAGGGACCCGAACTTCTAGTGGATTTACAGAACTATGACTATTCCTTGGACATGTGGAGCCTCGGTTGCATGTTTGCTGGGATGGTGAGTACCTTGCGAACTTGCGAGGCTTCCTTTGCTACACTTCATATGATTATCTGCATGCAGATTCCTTTTCAGAATGTTTCCATGAATATCGATGGTCATCTGATTTGTCTAATTATTTTCTCATAGATATTCCGCAAGGAACCTTTCTTCTACGGCCATGACAACCAGGATCAGCTCGTCAAAATTGCCAAGGTAAATTTATTGTATGGCTAAACTTTATCATGCTCGTTTTCTTGACTCAGGTCCTTGGAACCGATGAATTGAATGCATATCTTAACAAGTATCAGTTAGAACTTGATGCTCAATTAGAAGCACTTGTTGGGAGGTATTAAGAGTAAGATTAGAGTAATTCCAATGGCTAGTTCTCTCGTTCATGACTATTTCCACAGACATAGCAGGAAGCCTTGGTCCAAATTCATCAACGCCGACAATCGGCATTTGGTCTCACCTGAGGTTTACTTGTTCTCTTTATTATTGTGGAAACACCAACAACTTGTATTTTGCCACGATTTATCTCCTGATGTGTAACTTGTTTGCATCTGTTCTTACCTGTAGGCGATTGATTTCCTGGACAAGCTACTCCGGTATGATCATCAAGACAGATTAACTGCTAAAGAAGCAATGGTACGTATCAGCACATAACTCAGCCTCAGCGAGTGGTCTTTCTTAGTCTGCTTATGATCTAGAATCTTGTTTTGTTCGATGAATGATCATTGGGAATGAGATTTGATAAAACTAGGTTTGATACTTTTTATGAATTGACAGGCTCACCCGTATTTCGCGCAAGTCAGGGTAGCAGAAAGTAGCAGAATGAGAACTCTAAGATGAACCAACTTGAAGTCTTACTATATAACTATTCAGTAATGTAACCTTCCGAATTACGTATTGTATGAAATGATTGAAACGACTAACATAATAAACCTCTTCAAGTTTAAAGTCTTACAATCTAATTGGAATAAAAAAATCAGCTTGAGGAAAATTGCCAATTTCAAAAAGGTGATTAACATAACTTTATTCGTATGACTAAGGAAGTTCAAATGCAACAAGTATTTCTCAACGTGGTTTGCTTCATCAGCTTATTTTACCATTTGAGAAAAAGGTATTACTCAATACTTAATGTTTCGTTATCATAGAGTCATGTTATATAACTAATTAACTACTCAATCAATACATTATAATTATTGTATATTATAATATATGAAGAATTAACAAATTTAACAAATAAAAGCAAAATATATGTAAAAAACATGAACAAAATATAAACAAAATATAAGCATAAAACAATAAAAAAAATATAAGTTCAAATCGAAGAAATTAAAACAAACACAACACAATTGATTGTTACACCAAATAATATAACAATATGAAAAAAATCAAAAATAAACTATTTGATTGTTAATTGAAATAGTAGAAGACACTATACATACTTGGCAAGGTGAAGGTTCCCCTCCGAGTCCTCTGCTCCGGGCAAAGGGTCCGACATTGAAAAGGTTAGTTTTCTCAATCCATTGTTCATTGCTTATGATTTAAGAAAAAAAAAAAAGTTTTATTTTCTAAAATCGAGAATGCAGACACATTTAGGACGAACTGACGGTTATGTATTTCAAAGAAGTCAACGAGAAAAAAATCCTATACGGTCACGTTCACCGTGATTCCGTCTATGCCTTTGGGAACCAATAGCTTTGGGAGCATTGAGTAGTCAGATGGACGACAGATGGTTAGAAGCCCCATGGCATTAAGAGCATCGCCATTAAAGGGGTTCTGAATCTTTGAGAACCCATTATAACACTTGTCTCTCATACATTGATTTAAAATTTCGTTTTAAATTAAAAAAAAAAAATTCAACCATTAAATTAAAATTTATCTCATAAATTAAAATTTATTTATAAAATATAATTATATTAAAATAATAATATATTTTTTTATTTGAAAATACCAAAGAAAGAAGTTCTTCTCGATGAGAATGCTCTAAGCTGGCGTAGTGGTAATGTAAATATTGTAATGCCTTCTTTGAGTCTTCTTATAGTAAGCCCCTTCGTATTAAGTGTTAAAAAGAAAAAACAATCCTCGCACTATTCTAAACATTTATGCGTATGTACATGGGGTTCAATATTTGATTATCAACAAATGCTGACATTCTTTAAATATATTAAATGTTGAGAAGAGACATTAATTAACAAAACCTTCAAAAACTAAAATTCAATTCCTTTAGCTAAAAAAAAATAATAATCAAATGTGTTGTAGTTCATATACAAGTATTTTATGAAAATCATTAAGTTTGTTACTGAATTTAATGACACATTTATTTATAACTACTCAATCAATACTTTATAATCATTGTATATATTATAAAATGTGATGAATAAAAAAAATTAAGCAAAATATATGTAAAACATTAACAAAACATAAGCAAAATATAAGGAAAAAATAAAAGAAAAATAAAAGTTCAAATCTAAGAAATTTTATATAAAATTATTATGTAATGATGATGCACATATGTAAAATATAAAATTTTATGATTGCTCATCGATAGACTTTTAGAATCTTCTGACCTATTCGTTATCGGTTATAAGATTCAGCTTCTCCTTCATCGAATCAAGTTGATTTTCATTGTAGAAATGGGTTTGACACAAGCTTCAGGCAATTCCGCTGATTCTATTCTCATTTGCAACATCTAGATTTTTCAAATTTTCACCACTGTATATAGAGATGTTGAAAACTAATAATTATAGAGAAATACTATAAAATAACACATTTGTAAGTTTTATGTACATTCATAACATCAACTTTGAAAATTTTCAATAATAGTTGTATTTGTAAGCTAAAAAAACTTTATTTTTATTTTAATCTCGTTTCTAATTATATATATACACTATACCATAAATCGGGGATTATCTGTGCAAACACAACTTTCAACAGAAAAGAGCTTTTTACTCGCTATGGTTTGTTTTCTTCAGTCGATGTCGACAAGAAATTTGGCGACAAAATTAGGGACTACGTATTGACTTACTATAATACGACGAAATACATCTAAAAATAATATAAATGGTGAGTAACTTCATTTCTCATAAGAGAGAAGAGCAGAAAAATATAAATGTAGAGAAGTTAAAAATACACTTGAAAGCAGACAAAGATTTACAACGTAAATTGTCTCAAAACATGAAGAAAACGGAATCAGAAAGATTCACCATTTGCGAAATTAGAGACTACGTATTGACTTAATCTAACCTCAGCCATTGACTAGCAATCAAAAACAAAGTAACATTTTTTTTACATCAATGTAACTATGTTTTCCCAATAAAGTAAGCCTATATATTTCTTTTGGAACCTATATATTGCTTTTGATTTATAGTCGTTTTTTTATTTTGTTGACAAAAAAAAAAATTTATAGTCGTTTTTTTTTCTTTTTTTTTTTGCAACCTCATGGACAAACTTGTACTCATCGATATAGGATTGAGTGGCAACAATGAGATTAAAACGTCGGTTTTATCAAACTTCTTTTTAAGATTTAAATTAAAAATGTATCGGCTAACTCTTTAAGAAATATGGAATTACACGATTTTTTTAGTTTAGGCCAATTCTTTTAAAAAAAAATAATAATAATAAAAAAAAACAAAATTCGCATATACGTTACAAATTTTCAAAAGTTTTACACACATATGTCAAGGATTTCATTTTTTTTTTTTTTTTTACAAGGATTTCATATTACTTAATACTTATTATAAGGATGTATGTCTTTCAACCGTCCAGTTTTTCAGTCTTGGAGTCAAACCCTGAGAAAACCCACGTGGCGCTCATTTGCTTTCTAATCATCTGCGCCGCGTAGTAGGGTATTCTTTCCTTGTTCGAATGCTTGAGCCGTTGATCTACGAACGCCAAACAATCCATCAAGCTCTCCCTCGCGGACCCTTTTAAATCGTACGCTTGAGATCTTCTCCACAAACTCTTACCGTGTGGACTATCCACACCAGATAAACACAGAGCTCTAGTAGCATCACTAATGGCGGACTCAGCTTTCTTCTACAACAAGCAACACTGTGTTCTGTTGCTATACAACACAACCCTATCTCGTATCATATCCAACGGACACAAATCAATTGCCACTGTATAAATCTCCATCGCTTCTTTAACAAAACCCATCAAAAACTTCTTCTTCCCTTGTTTCTTCAGCGATTTAACCATCTTCCTTCTCTCTTCAAGCTCTGTTTCACTCATAAGCTTCTCCTTCTTCTTCCTCTCTACTTTAATCTCCCAAAGATTCTCTATACATCTCTGAGCCTCCTCGCTATTCATCTTCAGGCCACTATACTTAATCTTGTGGTAATCTTGTAAAACAATCTGAGCTACTCTGTCTCCAACAACCTTATCTTCTGCTAAATCCACTAAACAATGCCCTAAAACATCGATAACTCGATACCTAACATTCGAATCTTTAAGAAGCAATAAAAGGGTATCTAAAGCCATTTCTTTACAATCATCAGACGATCTCGAAAGATCGCAAAGACTCTCAATCACTTCTCTAACCTCAATTACTTTGTTTATTCCTAACTCTGTTTTACACAGAGTCTTTATCAATCCAATTCCTCCCGGAGACTTCCGGTTAGCTAAACCGCCCCACATTTCACTCACTTTCTTCAAGAACCCTTCCTCGCAGATTCGATCAATAGACTTACCTCGCGATGCGAAACAATTCAATAGATATAAAGACCAACATTGTAGCTGAATCCCCCATTCCTCTGCTTTTTGATTCTCTGTCTCTAACCCACCAAGCCCTTTCGTCAACAAATCGCTTTGATACTTCAACCTCAAGCTATCTTCAACCCCAAGAAAGCTTCTGTAAACATTCTTCAAACAATTGCGAGCTATCTCCATCGAAAGCTTCACGATTTCTTCTTCGAACAAAGAAACCGCTTCAAAGCTCTTCTCGTGGCTAGCTAAGTGACCAAGTGCTCGAGCCGCGGCTCTCTGCTCAACCCAACTGATTCTCCCTCTAAGCAGCTCCAACAAAGCAGGAACAACAAATACTTTTGAATCAACCGCTGTTGCAGCCAAGTCTTCCTTGTTCATAACATACGATCCGATGATATGAGCTGCGTAATAAGGAATGAATATGTTCTGGTCTTTGAGAAGCCAAGCTCTGTTTTTGATTGATTTCTGTATGAGTTTTGACATACACTCGAACAAACCGAGTGATGGGAACTCAGGATCGTCAGGCTCGGACATGGCTATGTTCCACAGGCCACTCAAGACCAAGACATGGTCTTTTGACTCCGCACGAGGGATCTCTTTGAAAATTGAGGCGAGTTTCGATCTTCGACGAAAAGGGTTCGTCTCTTTCATGCTGCAGAAGAAACAGGATGGATTTGTGCATTGTGGCTCATGGAAATTGAGCATTTTCTTCTTCCTTTTCTTTGATTTTTGCCTTCTGGTTTTTTCAAGGAGAAAACTAATAAATCTTGAAAGAGAAGAAGACCAAATAATTTCTCTCTTTCGGATGAATTAGTATTTAATTTCAACTCAAAAGAAAACGAAATACTAATAAATATTCGCCGGCGTGGAAAGTTCATGGCGGCTAGCTCTTTTTAGCCTTTATCTTTCCACTTCAAGTTCCAAGATTAGTAGTTTAATAATAACTTAATAAGTTCTAACAAATTGAATTAGAATACTAGTAATACACATCAAGATCAAGGTATCGTGTTCTTTACCTGAAATTAGGTTTTTAAAAATAAACAAAAGTTTTGTGTTCACACAAACTCTAGATATGTGATAGATAATAACCATGGTAGTTTTGACATCTTGATGTGATGATCATCTATAGTCCAAATTTAATAAATCATTTCATGTCCACCATTTTTGTTACATCTAAGAGACTCTGTTCTCATGTAGATGCTCTAGAATCACATAATAAGTTTTGATCCAAACATACGAATTCACAATCTCCAAATTTTGTCAAAAATACAAAAATAAAGCTTTAAGTTTATTTCTTAATTTAGATCCAGAGCGCGGTACTAAATTGATAAGATGAATGATCTATGTTTCGTAAAACCATCACAGTTATGAGTAACAAACAATGTCAAATCCAGTGAAACAATGGATACCAAACAAAATTGATGTTCACATATTCGAGACTTTTCAAGATAAGAACGGAAAGCTTAAGCATTTTCATCGAATTTAAGTCCGAGTACGACATTACGCTTGTGGATACTTAAAGATTTTTTATGTCTTGCGTACATACACAATATTTTAAATGTGTAAGAGAATGGAAATGAAAACCGAAATAAGTGAAGTTGGATTTGCGGTCCCCTCAAGAAGAAAGCCAATGAGAGTGAAGCAACTGTCCCCATACGCAAAGGTTTTGTCGTCGTCTACAAATTATCAAAAGTGTTGTTTGGGTCTCAAGAAAATGCGGCTACCTAAAAAGCCACTCTTTAAACTCAATTAATCATCACTTGTATTTGGTCTTTACAGGTAAATTAATTATCACTAACTTGACTCATCTTCCATTTTAATCACTTCTTTTCCAAGATTCGCAAATCAAGAAAAGCCCCTTTCTAGGAAAAAACACTTCAGAGTTCAGGCTAAGTTCTCAACTTGACATGTGTATCTGTCGGGGAAACTCAATATTTAACTATTTATTAAAGAAACAAACACAAGGTTTTAGGTTTAATCACAGTCACTTAATCCGCGTGCTTATGTGTAATTGATTCTTGTGCACAATCACATGAATTCTCCACAAGAAAAGCTCTCAAAGAATTGAATTTATGAATCAGAAAAGGTCTCATGATATAGAACAAGGAAAATAGCCTATGATAAAGATTCAAAGTCACTTAACTATGCACAAAGACTCTGTACACACAGAGAGATAAGAGAGAGCTTCAGCGAGAGGTTTTCTGCCTCTTAGCGACCGGTGTAGGATCTTCTTCTTCATCTGCTTCGTCTGTGAGAGGCACGCCTGTAATCTCATTCATTAGCTTCCTGAAATAATCAAGCTTTTCTTCGTCCGTTTCTGCTTCATCATCATTCATCTCTGGTTCATCCATCAGCAGCTGGACAACAACCATGACACTTTTGTCTCAACTCCAAACAAACACTCTAATAGGAAAAAGGTTAAAGAACAATTCTTACATCTTCAAGGATAGTGTGAAATCTTAAGCCTCCAGACGAAAGTGGAGAGTTGTTATTCAAACATTGTCCATCGACTTGAACAGGAGGAGCTTGAGGTATCAATAAAACTTCGGTATGATCAGCAGATACACGTTGCCTTCCAATTTGCACAGTCGCTTCTCTCTGGTTATGAGCTGCTGTATGAGGAGGCATCAACTGATCAGCACGCGTCCTCAATCTTCTTGCTTTATCCTGGGCCTCGTCAATCTTACACAGAATCTTTGCTAGGTAATCATCAGAACAATCTAACTCAGAAACAAGACAATCATCTTCAGTTTCGTCTTCCTTGCCCGTAGTAGCTTTGCGGCCTGTACCAAAATCTAACATAATATTGAAGATTTAGTGCTAAAGTCCCCACCTTTTTTTTTACCAAACATCTAATTTTGAGAAAGTGGAACATTGTGTATAGATCTCACCTGGATCAGGATACTGAGCTTTAACAGGTATTGGCTTCCGCTTTTCTGAACACAAAGTTAGATCACAAAAGTTAAGACCATTGTAGTCACAGTTAAAGATTTTGTTAAATAAAGCAAAGAAAGTGTCCATACCGGCATAAGAGAAAACATTGTGGCCATACATATAAGCTGCAACATCTGTTGTCTCTTCCACTCGTTTCCTCCTTCCTCTCTTGAAAACATTCATCCTTTGAGTTTGGTCGTTAAAAGGAATCGATCTCCCATCAAAGCCATCCAACTTCGACTTGTCCAGATCAAACTCTTTACTCTCGTAGTAACATTTAACTTCTCTATCATACACTTTTGCTTGAGACTCGATTTCTTTAGCCTTGAGCTCTAACCACTTACATCGCCACATTAAAGGCTGACAAAACCGCCTCCACTCATCCGTTAGCTTCTTCTTCTTCAAACCCAAAAACTCAGCCCCATCACCAAAAGCTTCAGGCAACGGATAATCTTTGCTCAGCATCGATTGGGCTTCAAAACCAGAATCATCATCGTCATCACGAGCACACATTGAATCACCAAAAGAACTCGAAGAGGATTGACACAAAACATCTTCTTCTTCTTGAAACTCATCATCCCTCTGATTTCCACATTCCAAGATATCAACTTTTATATCTTCGGATTGCTGATTTGCTGAACAATCTGAGATATCCATTTCAGATCTTGGCTTTGCTTTAAGCGCCATAAACCCCCCCAAAAAGCCTTCGACTTTATTCTGCTAGAATCCAAAACAAAATCAGAAAATCGATTGAGACAATAAGATTAGACCCCACGTAGGAAAAGCATTCGACTTTGTTCTGCTATAATCGAAAACAAAAATCAGAAAAACCGATTGAGACAAATGAGATTAGAACCAAGTGGAAAAAAGCATTCAACTTTATTCTGCTAGAATCCAAAACAAAATCAGAAAACCGATTGAGACAATGAGATTAGACCCAAGTAGAATCAAGCATTCAACTTTGTTCTGCTATAATCGAAAACAAAATCAGAAAAAAATCGATTGAGACAATGAGATTAGACCCAAGTAGGAAAAAGCAGTCAGCTTTCATCCGAAATCTAATTTGATATAGCGATGAAGTTTTTGATCATTCTGATTCCAAAGCCCAAGTGGTTCCAATTCTATAACCAAAAAAGAAAAGAAAAGAAATTTTACAAGGAAATTTCTAGAAATTGAGTGATTCGCTAATCTTAGAGGATATCACACATGCACGAAAGCGATTTGATGAATCAGAATCCGTTAGCGTAAGTCCAAATTTCTTGGAGAGTCTTTAAACCCTAAACCCTCGGAGATAGAGAGAGAGAGACAGAGTCAAGAAAGTAAGAAACAGAGAAGAGAGAGATATTCACCAACTATTCCGAGAAATTGACTGGCCGGTTCTCAAATCGCTAGTCGAATCCAAAAAGAAAGAGGCTTTAATCCCAAAATAATTTCGCAATGCTGTTGTAAAACTTATTTTAAATTTTTTTAATTGTAAAATAACCTTTTTCACCAATTTAATATATTTGTTTTCTAAAATTAATTTATTAAATATCTTCTTTCTTTTTTTGGTTTCTTTCTTTTTCCTTTTCTTCTTTTTCTCTTTGATTCTCAAATGATTTTCTATGATTCTCACCAAGATATAAACACTATAATAATCGTTTTTATCATTTAAATCTCAGAGGAAGAGAAATTAACAGTTAAAAATCTTTTGTAGATATCTTGACAGTCCAGATTAATTGGAAAAAGCAAAACTTCGGCTACAAGTTATTGGATTTTCTTAAATTCAGCAACTATCGAAATCTCAGAAACAACCAAAAAAAAAAAGACTTTAAATTCATCTTATGTCAATTTTCTTGTTTAGACATAAGCTATTAAGTGAATCGACGAAGCATGAAAATTTTAGTAACAAGTAGTAAAACTGAGTCCAACATGTTACAACCAAAAAAAAAAAATGTTCAAAAAAAAAACATGTTACAACAAAATAACCAAATACGATTTGTACAATTTTGAAATAATTACAACTAATATAATTAAAATAAAACCAATTACACCTGAATCCTGATATCACTCAACACTTATGCATGTATAACATAAGTACGTTCAATTAATTAATTCACAATAACAATTAAATTAGTAAAAGTTAAACTGAAATTATCCAATTATTGTTCCAAAAATATTTTTAAAAACGTTGTCAGTTCCCACCATAGGAAGTGATCGCCGAGCATTTAAGCGGTCAAAACTCAAAAGAGAAAGAGGTGAAAATCCGACGGTTACAATACGAGAGCAAGTCTCCGAGGAAAAAGGTAATCATAAGGAAAATATTAAGTGTGTCAATTTTGTTTTTGGAAATTTCCTCTTTCCATTTTTACCATAGATAAATACATTAATTGATATTAAAAAAAAAGGTTGCCTCCAAAAATACATTTATTAATATAAAAATGCATTGCCACAAAAAAAGGTTGCCTCCAAAAATACATTGTTGGGAAATTAGTGTTACCAAATACTGTACCAACTGACCATAAATACATTATTAATATAAAAATGCATTGCCACAAAATAGTAAATACAACTCGATTTTTGTTTGTGTTCTAGCAAACATGTGAAAATGTGAAATCCGATACTACAATATTAGTTTAAAAAAATTCCGGTAAACATTTGCAATGCCAAATATAACTTGATTTACATAATTTCTTATTTTTCTAAATATTAATCTGAAAAAAAAAGGAAACATCAATTGAATGCAATTTTCTGCACTATACAGTCATTTACAAGTATATGAGTAACGAGAGAGAAAAAAAAACATAAAGTAAAAACTAAAGAAAAGGATATTAGACTTTGATTATCAAAAACAAAAAAAAAAGTTGGCATTATTTACTAAGCAATAAAGATCATTAAGACAGTTGGTATGCTCTTTGTCTGAATAAGACCAAACAGTTTGTTATGTTATAAGAGGTGAAAATAAAAAGGTACTAGGCTTCTTTATATAGGTTGAAGTTCTTGCTCAGCGACTATGGCTTCATCGACAGGTTTATATGGATTTGATGTTAGTTTGCGTTTCCACATCAACCAAACTCCATAAGCTAATAACCCAACAATTACAGCGATGATCCCAATTGCTGTCACGACAATGATGTTTTTCATCTGCCACCTTGTCCTAAAACCAAATGTAACAAACAAACAAAAAAGACTTTTTCTTTTGAGACAAATGGAGTGATGAAGATCTACTTTCTATGGTTAACACTTAAAAAACGAAAATGGCTTTACCGTTTTCTTGGAGGCTCGAGTTTGTAATCAACGAGCTGATAGTTTCCGAAGATGTCAGGCAGCTTGATTTGGTGTTTGGTAAACCGAGAAACTATACTCTACGAAGGAGAATAACTGAAAGGTCAAGTAAAGAGGATGACATGTAGCAATGTAAGGAGAAGTTTTACTGTAAAATCAAAATACCGTAGCTGTGACGTTTGAAAATAAACTAGAAGATTCAGTAGGGACAACAACTATTCTGAAGAGAGAGTTGTTTCCTTTGGAAGTGAGATTCGATAGATAGACCTGTGACGGATTATTCAAATATCAGCAACAACAAAAACCGCGCGTTTAAGGCTTACAAGTTACTGCTTGTTTATCAATTTTGGCTAACCTGTGAAGATTTGATATCGAGCTCCTTGGAGAATAACTTGGAGAGCTCTTCGATGCGAGGTTTCAGATATGACGAATTGACTGTTAGTTGTATATCAAGGCTTACTTGACCAATTTGAATCTCCCCTGAGGAAATATGTACAGAAAACATCAGGAGACATAGACATAGACATGGACATGGGACAAAAAAAAGAGTTTAGATTAAATCTACACTAACCTGGGAGATTGCTAGATGTATTAAGGGTTGGACTAGAATCATTAGAAGGCAAAGTGGCAGGTGGTGGTGCACCATCGAGATGAAGCCTATCCGATAACTCTGAGCAATTCGTTCTCCAGAATCCAACCTTGGAATTCTCACGATCATACACAACAAGTGTGTTGCGAACCACAATTCCTGATAATACGAGAGACGTTTCGTTACCATTCAAAAAATCAAATGAAGGTAGCCAAAAAGAAAAGAATGATATAACTATTCACCTCCTAAAAGAGTTGTGTGATCTTTTCCATTTGGGAAAACACCGAGACAGTATGCTCCGTGCACCTTGGAATGCTTTTATTGAACAAAAAAACTAAATCGCATCAGCAACTACAGAGAGAAAACGACACTCTATCAAAGGTTCTTAGGACTAAAATACTTACTCGGAACAAGTAGTTTTCAGGGGACAAGAGCCATGACTGCCCACTCTTGAACATCATCTCGACTGATGGGAATATTTTCGAGAGTCCGGAGACATCGTTACTTGAGATATAACCCAAACTTAACTGTCAGTAACTTCCCTTAGATCGAAAGGTTTTTGAAATAGATCACAAAGCATGCAAAGACATAATACCTTGGAGCAACATGGAAGCAAGTATCTTTAAAATTTGGATCAGGTCCATCAATCTGCTTCAATGGTGAAGCCTCTCTCATTACCTACAATACAACAATGTAAGAGAAAACCGGAAACAGAACCAAAACATTACCAATTCCTCCAGAACCAAAAAAAACTCTTACAGCTTCCTCAAATGCTGCAAACGCTGCGTCTGGGAGATAAGCGTACGTTGTACCACTGTCTAAAACGGCGCCATGTTCTCCGTCAAAGACTCTCGAGTTCAGCAACAACTGCTTCCCAGCGACACGTATCCCCGTCAAATCTATATTGTTATATGGACTGTCGCCATCCCGAAACTAGAGTAAATGTGTGAAAGGTATTAAACGTATCCGTTAGGATTATACAAGATCCCATTCGACCAATTCAGACAGAGCAGTCCCTTTTTGGAAAACATACCTACGGTCCGGATCCGAGTCCGTGAATATCATATCAGACGGGTAATCGAAACCACCGAGAACCATCGAACCTCCACCGACATCCATCCCTCCGTAACACAAACCGAAAGAGTTGCTTATCAGACCTTTATCTACCAACTGATCCACAAGACTCAGATCCCCCTGTCCTAATCCTATAATGCCATCAGCGCGTTGGTTGTAAAGATCGCCGGTTTCCACGGTTTCGCAGCCGAAAACAGCTCGCTGAGGTGTAAGCTGGCTTTCATTGCCGAATGATATAAGGTCTTCTCCGAGCACACCTTTACTACTGCTGTGCTCAGCATACTCTCTCTCGTAAACACACTGCTCCTTATCGTCGTCGCAGTTACAGTCCATGTTACACTTCACAGGTTGATAGGTGCTAGACATTTCCGGCTGAAACTTTGGGTCCTGATGAATGAACCATAAAGAAAGTAAGCAGTAAGCACACAAGACAAGATTGAAAAAGCCCTTTTGCCTATCGACACCAAAATTTCAAAGCAAGCACACATTCCATCTATATTTCACAAAAAGGAAAGATTTTTGAGGGCCATGATGATGAGTTCTGGAAATGGTTTTCATCAATTTCGAATTTTTCAATGTTAAAAAAGCGCAATTTGGATAATTGAGGCATTGACCTGGTGTTTGCCACACTGTTCGCAGTCGGAGCAAGGAACATAAGTGACAGTACTCCCTGAATCCACTATAAGAGCAAACATCTGTGGCGGCGTACCGATCCACAGCCGCGTCGTGTAATAACTGCAAATTGGTTAAGAACGAATCAGATCGGAAAAACCTGAAAAAAACGATGAGCTAATCGGAGTCGAGCGAAGGCGGTCGTTACCCATTAAGAAGAAGATCGTCGTAGAGTCTCATGCGAGAGTGAGGCAGTGGTTTTGAGTCGGCCTTGTGGAGTTTCCGGTGGTGAACAAACACGGATCTCGAAGAAGAAGAGGAAGAAGAATTCGCTTGAGAGAGGAACAACGGGAAGACAATGGGACGGCGTGATCCAGCGCCGGGAAGAGATTGGTGGAGGATGTTTTCACCAGCCGCATTTGAACAGGGGAGAGAGAAGTAGATTATGAGTGAGACCGTCGCGCCGATCGACGCCAGCGCCATCTAATCTCCGGCAGAATTCTCCGATGTGACCGTACTCGCCGGAGAAAATGCGAGGGGGGTAAAAAAAGACGAGTGAGAGAGGAGAGAAGAAGAGGGACAAAGTCAAATATGTCAGATCTACGGAACCAAAGCCGCTTTTGCTTTGAGACAAAACCCAGCAACGAGGCCTAGTCAAACAAAAACGACATAGTTAAGCTGCCATTTTTTTTTTTACTTTTAACGATGTACAAGTGTGTTTATTATAAGCGGTAGAATTTTTTTAAAAAAAGAGACACACACTTCTACGATATGGAAGTTTACTATCCTTTTGGATTTTGTAGCGTATAATGTATAGAAGTCAGGAAATAATTTTAGTATCAAAAAGCAAAAAAATCAGCGAGAGATGTTGGTCTTGCAAATTCTGAAATTTCTGAATGAATAACGGCAAATATTAGAGCAAACGTCGTCACATGCGTTATCTTGGTCACGACCACACTTCAGATTGGTAAGTAATGAAGGTTGCTCTAATGGTAAAGGAGGATCTATGCATTTCTACAAGAAGGGCGCTTCGTTTTACGGTGGTCAAGGGATCGTCGGTGCTCAGATTCCATTGGGATGTGGTTTGCCTTTTGCTCACAAGTATTCCAATTAAGGAAGAGAATGTGACTTTTACATTGTATGGTGGTGATGGTGCTGCGAATCAGAGACAGTTATTTCTAAATATTAGAGTTCGGCTACGTTAGGTACTTCTTACGTTACATGATACATCGAGTCTTGAATCAGAGGGTAAACCACTTTTGATGGCTATACAAAACATATGGAGTATTGCTTACAAGGTCTCACCAGTCGGTAGAATATGTAGACTATTTCTTGTTATCCTGCTTTTTGTTGTGGGCAATGTATGTATATATGTCGCAAGGCTATGTCACAAGGGGGTCTCACTAATCACCGAGCTAAGTCCAGAAATCCAATAACACATTCTCATTTTGAGCTTCTCGTCATATAGGTCTTGGTTCTAGATAACTTCACTCACTTAATCGATGATCATCAAACAAAAGAGAAAGAGAGATCCTCTAAAGTTTATTCGATAGAAATTTTTATTATCCAATTTAATTCCTCTGTACATTTTTTTTGTTTTCATTTCCCCACAACCCAAAAATGAATTTCTCTTCAAACTCCCAAATCGATTCGAGAATCCTAACTCCCCAAACTACTCAACCTTGGGTGTGATTCCACTATCCCTGAAACCTCCGACGACGAATCCTCCACCACCGCTATTTTTCTGCATCTCCGCCATGTAACTCCTAACCTCCGCCTTTATCATCTCCTGCACCACCGTCATAAACTCAGCTCTACGTCCGACGACTGCTTCTCCTCCCACCGCCTCTACATCGATTTTCATCTGACTCTCGAACCGCGGAAACAGCAACGTGTTGTTGCTCGAGCTCGCGTTCTTTGACTCCCTGCTGACGTCGGCTCCGGGCAGTGACAGTGACAGGCTCAATGAAGTCGCCGGATCCTCCGACGAAGAAGTCATTTCTACCGGCGACGGCGCCGTGAATGCGCCGGAAAGCGACATTGGCTTGAAAAGCTGAGCAGCAACCGGAGACGGCGGAGATGGGATCGTGCTCGAGTCACTGAGGTCTATTCCGGTGGGACTCTCCGGGCTCATATACAATCCAGTATCCACCGGAGGAGCAGAATCGGAGCTCACGGATCTCCTCTTCTTCGGCCGATCCTGGTCCTCCTCCGTCGTCGTCGCCGCCCCGAAATTAACATCTATCCCTCCGCCGCATTTCCGCTTAAGCGTCGAGTTCCAGTGGTTTTTCACGGCGTTATCCGTACGGCCGTTGAGAAGACGAGCGATCGTCGCCCATTTGTTGCCGAACTTAGCTCGAGCGGAGACGATCGTATCGTCTTCCTCCGGCGAGAACGGCCGATGCTCCACCTCCGGAGATAACTGATTACACCACCGTAATCGACAGGATTTTCCAGATCGACCTGGAATCGATTTGCTAATCGCCGACCAATTCCTCGGTCCGTATTTCTCCACCATCCTCCTTAGCTGCTCGTCTTCTTCTTGGCTCCACGGACCTTTTACCCGATCCGCCATTGAATCAAGCAGGTCTTTTTTTGGTTTTTCTTCGGGTCAGAGAAGAAAGCGAAGGAGGAAGGAGGAGGAGGTCGACAAACCGAAGAGAGGAAAAAAAGATATTTATACAGAGAAAGAGAGGAAGGGGAAAAGTAACCGGTAACGGGTTGAGACGGTGGAGAAAGTCATGGCCCCATGGGCACCGCTTCTTCCACGCAAGCGGTTTTGAAAGTTTATGGATACAGCTGTAGGTGAACACGTGTCGTGATCTCGCTGCGTCTATGTGTCTACTTCTCTCTCTTTTTTTTCTGTTACGCGATCGTACGATGGAGCGTGTGATACAGTCGAGGGGGTGTAAAGCAAAAAGAGAAGTGAGGTCACGCGTGCGAGAAGCGCGTGGGTTGTTGTGGGAAGTTAAAGCGACAAAATCACGGAAACCTACAAGGAAAGCTCTGATATTATTCGCACAATCTGAGGTGAAAATTTAGAAAGTTGTTTTAATTTTTTTGAAGAAAAAAAAAGAATAATAAAATTTTAAAATATCTGAAATAAAGACGATAACGGTTAGGTTTGGCCGTTTGGGTAAAGACAGTTTTTTATGCATTTCTGACTTTTGACTGGCCAAGCCAGCCTGTATATCATCAATATACCTTTTCTTTTACTTTTTTTTTTAATACATAAAAACGCCTATTTTGAATTTTTTTTGAAATTACATAAGTTTAAAGTAGTTGCAGTTTTTGATACATAATGGACCAGGCAATAATAATGCCAGAATAAACGCCTTCAAACAAAATTGTGATTACAGTTTTTTTTTTTTTTAATTAGTAGTTTAACTAAAAAAATTAAACTGTCTTGAATGTTCAAGTTAATACTACTAGTTTATCTTTTTAACTGGAAAAAAGGTTCAAACGGCCAAATGCTACAAATTTGGGATATAGCAAAACGAAATTCTTTTGTCAATTTCGTGAAACAGTTTTTTGGTTTTTTTAAATGGCTAAAGTGAAATGGGTTTACCGAACGGTTGCGAAATCAAAGTTGCAATTCAAAATAATACTATAGTGGTAATATATACAGGAAAAGGAAATTTACGATATAAATATTCCATAATTCGATTTAATATTCTGTTCCATAAACTTGTTACAAAGAAACGGCCACAAAAGATAAAAGTGAGTGGTCGGAAAAAAAATAAAAACTGAAGTTTGATGACGTGGAGATAACGACAAAGAGAGTTGGCCAATTGGAATGTGAAATCATCACATACCATTTTTATTTTATTTATTTATTTTAAAAAAATTCCAGGCTGTACTCCTCTCAACAAACAACTAACTGTCGTCCATTGAGCGGAACTGCCACGTGTCAGTTTGGACTCTTGTGAAAGGTGTGTAACTGTCTCTAACGTTAGTAACGCACTTCGTCCCAACGTCATTTGCACCTTCTCCCCAACCTTCCCTCGAACGGTTTCACAACTATTTATTTCATTTTTTTATATATATCTTTTTCCGTTTTTTTTTTATGTCAAATTAGTTACAAAACCATAAAAACGATTTGATGTCAATCATAGACGGATTTTAACCATTTATGATAGAATAATCGAATAATGAAAACCTTGATATATACATGAACCGGAATATATCAACAGGACAATTCTACTGAATTCTGACGTTTTCCTAGCTTATCTACTGTAATATTCTTGTATAGTGTGGAAATAAAATATAATTTTAGATCTGTGATCTTGTATAGTTGTGTTCATAGCATTTTTTTCGATTTATACATATTTTTCATAACTCCTTTTCATTTATCTTTTTCAGTTCTTAAGTTTAGTAACTAAATTTTTTTAGTGGTTGGTCCCTTTTTATGATAATACCCTCTAGCTCTGAAAATTTCAGAAATTGGGACGAGAATTTACGGGTACGGAACAGGAATGGATAATTTAGAAATTGAAAAATAATTCCCAAAAAAAAATCTATAAGAACGGGACGAAAACGGGACCTGAACGGGAAATTTTCTAACATATTTTCTCAAACGGATAATTATTTTGGATAATTCGAAAAAATTTGGAAAAATTCGAGAAGATTTTGAAGAATCGAGAAGTTGGGATACCCGATCTCATTCATGTTCCCTTCTCGTACCCTTCTCGTATCCGTTTGAAAAAAATAAATGGTCTCGAACGGAAATTTTTTTGAACAGAAACGAAAACAAGACGGAAAATTCAAAACAAGTATGGATAGAAACCGGGAATCCGTCCTAAAATTTGCAGGCTAATACCATCTCATCGATCTATATAACAGAGAAATCAACTAAAAATGTTTAATATGCTATGAAACATATATTTGGGTCAATATAAAATTGCACGTACTTTTGATATGTACAACTAGTTAGATATGAAAGGTGCACGTGAACATATGGTGGATATTTATCTGAGATGTCGAATTTATTCCAATAATTCTGTGTATTGAAATTTGTAACTAAAATATTGGTAATAGGTTGTTGTCAAAAGGAACATGACGGTGCACGATGCGAATAAATATATTGCGAGACCTAATAAATAAATTATATTATTTGCTGTTCGTGGTTACGATCCATGCTTGGATTGTCGGGTTTGTTCCGCTAATTTTCAATTGTTTTTTCTGTAGGGTTTCGCTAACATAAAAATCGTTATATATATATTTAAATGATAACAAGGTTTAACTAACAGAAAGATAATACAGACATACGGTCGTAAATTAGTCGGTGTGTGGGAGGGGAAAAACAAATGTATGTTGACTGAGTTCCTTAATTGTGCCAATCGAATTAATAGACAAATTAAATCCGAGTAACGTTTTGTGGATTTTTTATATGAATGAAAATTGTATTTTCCTGTCACACACACACAAAAAGAAATCATATGCGCGTAAATATGTTTGCCCACGAATATGCAGCTGGAAAAAACATATCTTGCGACTTGTGATTAATTTATTCGAAAGAAATTATAAATATCATTGCTCATATTATAATTATAACTTGGATAAATTGTTGTCGGGATATACAAATGATATGTAAGGTCCTTAGAGTAAGGATATTGTGGGATCCGATCTCTCAAAACTTCGTTGAGTGCGTTCTTTGAAGTTCAAAATCTTAGTCGAGGCGGTGGAGGACTTTAAAACCACATGTTAGATTTTGTGGAAGAGAAGCCAATCTGTGTGCTGATCTCATTACAAAAACAGCTTCTTTTGTTTAGATTGTAGTAGCTTAATTAGTCTAATGATTGAAAGGGAGAAACATTATGTTTGTTCTTAGTATATTTGAATAAAAATGTTATGTTTGAGTAAAAATAAAACAAAATAATAAATATCTTGCTGCTAAAACATGCGAAAAGTGGAATTGAAACTATACACATACACTCTAGTTTCATTATAGGACGCACTTGTAAAATACATATCCAAAGACAAAATAATACAACATTTAAAAAAATAATGCAAGACTCAAAATTATTTCTTCTAGATGTGATTATGAAACAGTAAAACTTGTATTGCATTGTTAATTAAGAACCGTTATTAAAAAAAAGAAAAAAAAAAAGAAACCTTCCTCTCGATCTTAATTTGCATCATCAAAAAGTATGCCGAAAGAAAGGGCAAATAAAGGAAATAACCAGATAGTACGTTCGCTCATGATTCGTAAATTGAAGTTGTCATTATCTTGATCCCAGTCTCGGATCAATTGCTTCGTTGGTCTTCCTTTCTAGTGTATATGTGATCCATGCAGTACAATCTTATGAGAACTCTTTGCTTAACAAATAAATAAAATTTTCAATGGATTACGACTAGAACGAAATATGATACCCTTCACTTATGCATATACTCATCTTTGTAGTCTTTTGAAAGTTACTTTGTTTAATTGTTTGGCATCACTTTAAGTTTTATTGTTTTTTTTTTCTGGCTATACACACACTAGGATTCGGCATATATAGATTAAGTCCATTTTGAATGTCTTATTCGTTTTGTTTCCAAAAAATCCCGCTGAAAACTCAATTCGTTTATGTATCTAGGGAGAAGTTTGTACCCACCCGCCTTACGAATCATGTAGATCCTCCAACTTGGTCCAGAGGGCAACGTTCAAAGTTTGATCATACCTTAAGCCTTAGCCTTATTTGTCCACAAGCGAGTGGATCGACGATGAGGAAGCATCATAACTCTCTCGACAAAATCACGAGTTTAGGAAGGACAAATCATGTTCGAATAATAATATCATTAATCTTTGTTTTCATTTTGAATATATTTTGAACTACATGGATGAATAAGTTTTTTTTTTTTAAGTACCAAATAAATGTAGATTTTAAAACTTTGTATTAATTCTTGTTCATAAATCACTTCATATTATTCTTTCACTTTTTTTTTCATTTTTTCTTTATTTTTCTTGAAGTTTAAACTATAGTTTAAAATGAATGTGTTTTTAGTTCTTATTATCTTTCAAGTTAACAGACACGGTTTCTTTTTTTCTTTTCACAATACTAATCTTTCACTTTTTCATTTCCTCTTTATTTTCTTTTAATAAAAATTAAGTGACTTATCATATTTATTCATTTTCAGTTTATGTAATGTTCTTCTTTTTCTCTTTTTAACCTATGATTTTCAGCATTTTTTTTCAAGAATGGAGTGGTCGGACAGTAACCGATCCGCTCCGTAGTTTTGGAAAAGACAAAAGTATCCCTTGACATGTTCACTTTTTGACCGACGACGACACTAATTCAAATTTAGCCGCTTATTCGCCGACTAAAGACTTTCCGTACTTATCAACTAACACGTGTTGCGATTGTTTTTTTAAGACACGCACGTGTGTATACCACTCACATGCACGGGTGCATCTAAACCGGTCAATGGTTTAACCGGTCAGAATCCAGTAGCGTACAAACGTTTGGGACTATATGGGCCGTCTTGATATACTTTCGCTAACTTGCGGCCCAAAACGTGTCGCTAGTTCACACGCAATCAACGGTCAAATACTGCTACAGTAAAACCTCTATAAATTAATAACGTTGGGACCGTGAGGTTTTATAAAAAAATATTAATTTATAGTGATTATTAATTTATAAATATATTATTTGGTTGAAAAACTAATTTTGAGACTGACAAAAAATATTAATTTAGCGAGATATTAATGAATCGAGTATTAATTTATAGAGGTTCTACTGTATGTTGCTTTCGTTGCTGTAGGCGAATTGCTGTTGAAGACTCTTGCGCTCTCCGTAATATAAAAGTTCTTAAGCAATATTTCCCTTTTTTTTTTAGTGATTTCAGTTCGAAATGGATTGCTAGAGAATTTATCTTAGAATAGCTTTTGTGAGTTTTGAGTTGAATTGGATTCCACGCACAGTGCTGTGCTTATAAGTTTTGAAAGTTGAGGCAATATTTCATAATGTGGCCTTTTAAATTAACTAAATTATTTAGTGTATATAATTAACTTAAGATGATTTTTTATATACAGAATTAAATAGCTAGATTAAGATGATTTTTTAACAATATGACCTTTAAAACTATAATATAATGTGTCTAAAACATTTGTTTTTTTCTAACAAAGGTAAGCACAGCTCTATCCATGCACCATGTCTGTGTCGATATCCTTATAAAAGGGGCGCGAACACAATGTACTATATTTTTTAATGTAAATCACACTCGATTGATGGTTACGAATTCCTCAAATCCTCGACCTACCGAACAAACTTGATTTAATTTATGAGGACAATTGACCCCAAAAAAAAAAAAAAATTGAGATTATGGGTGCTTCTTTATTTCTGGGTAGTTGATCACATGGAAATATCAATCATTATAGAGCTTCCTATGGTGCTTAGTTACAAGCTGGATTCAAGAGTTAGGGTTAAAAAGTCACCACTGATTTGAAATTTCGAATTTCTTTAGGCTTTAAGCTTTTTATTTTTATGTGGTATCGTGAGATTTACATTGGATTTACATTTATTGATTAGTCGTATAACTCAAAAGACTATGGACTGGTAATGAGTAATAAAGAGACCACATGTTGGATTTTCCATTGACTCGTAATCATTAATCATCATTCTGATGACAACTTTGGTTCTTGTAACGAAAGTGAATGCGATGTTTCCACTGGTTGCTTATGGTTAATAAGCTTTACTTTTACTGGAATGGCTTCATTGAGTTTTAAGTTGTGTAACATGGAATATTAATCTTTCTAATGTTATAAAACTCTTTCATCTGCATGTGTCTGTAACATCAGAGGATTTGAGGATCTTTGCCTAATGTCATACCTTAGGGGAAAGATTAATTCCTAATATTAATCTTTCTAATGTTATAAAACTCTTTCATCTGGAATTAGTGTTGTTTTTTTTTTCTTTCTTGAAAGTATTAATATTAAATTTTTTAGAGTGCAATGGAGATACCACTTCCAAGAAACACACAAGGTCTCTGAGATCACAGAACAAATAGTCCTTCTGAGTGGTTTGGTTTTGGTACATTCACTCCTTTTCAATCAAAAGCCTTTTCTATCTCCTATTTTTTATTTTACCTTTTTCTTTTTGAATCTCTTCAATGCTATTTGGTCCTCTGTAACAACAACAGGACTCTTCATGGAAGGTATTTTTATTTAATGTTTTGACATGACATAGCAATGGCAATATAAGATAAAGTGATATGTGTACGTATGTTATGTGTAAATCTCCACACTGTTTTGCTTTTCACCACAACTGAAAAGAACACAAGTACTTGAACCAACCCAATTGTTTGGTCTCACTTCATATCCTTTCAAATCAAACCTCTAAAAATGGGGAACAATAAATAAATTATTTGGACAAGCCAACAATGCTTAAGAAGATAAGAGTTTATTTGATTCTAGCCATTAGTTTTTCCAACCAACTATTTAGTTGTCTCTTCAATTCAAAGGACAATTTCCTCAAATCTGTACTAAGTAAATAACCAATAATGTCTGTGATTTTTTTCAGACAAGGACAAGCAATGTGATGGTAATGTTGTTGCGTATGAAAGATCCTCACAAAAGTAGACAAGTTTCTAGTCTTTGATTGTTATCTTTCTATGACAATTGCAAAGGATTGTAAAGGTGAAATTAGATCATCATCATTCAACCATAAGGAATCTTTTCAATGTAAAGAAAAAAATCTCTGTTCTTCGATGATCAAATACTGAAAAGTACACCATTTGAAACCGCCCATAAACACAAGAGCCAGAGTAAAACGCATAATGTTTTTCTTGCCTTACCATAGCCGATAATATGTAAAACAGGGGAAACAGATTTTATGTTTCTAAATCGACAGATTCTTGGTTGGTTTGTTGAAATTATTAGCGAGGGCTACTACTGAACACATCGAGAAACGTTCTGTTTATTGAAGACAACCTCATCTGCTGCTCCTGCACTCTTCTCCTCTTGAACAAGGGCTCTGGAGAAGATGATGAAGACACTGAAGCTGAAGCAGAAGAAGACACAACCCACGACTCATTCGAGCTGTCAGAGCTGAAGGATGCATCGAACACACCGATTGGACTAGCGGGTTGCATCCAGTTCATCATCCTTTTCTTGCTTGGACTGTGGTCTAACACTAACTCATAGCATTTATTTACTTTCTCCTGTTTAAGTAAAAAGGATGATGGAATCAGTTCTTGATCTCAACACTAATTACATTGCCATTTATCTATTGATCCAAAACTACTACTACTCGTGAGTAATAATACCACATACCGAATCAACTTTGAGTAGAGTCATGAGCTGAGATTCGTATTCAGCTTCGTCACACGTCTTGAAATCTCTAACGACAGAGACCATTATTGCAGTGGCTAACACAGATGGGCTATAACTAAGAAACCTCGAATCTGAAAAAAAAAACAAAGAACAACAAATTCAGCACCAACGAATCCCTAAAAGATCCCAACGAAAATCATGTGATCTAAGGGAACCATTACCAGGAACAATGGAGAGCAGCAGAGATTCACATCTACTCAAGAACTCCAATTGCTGGTGAGACTTAGAGCTGAATCGACGGATAATGTGATCGAAAAAGGAGATTGGAGTCACAGGATGCATCCTCCATTGAAGAGTAGAGAGAATCAGAAGCTCCATCCTCTGTATGGTTTTAGCCTCAAAGACATATCTTGCTTCTTCCACCTTTAACAAACACGAAAGAGGAAAACTCAGCCTCTCAAATCGGCATTTCAACGAACACTCAAGCGACATTACACAAATTGAATCTGAGAAAAGTAAACTTACTTGGAGATCTAAGAGCAATGGGACTCGGATCTCTTCAACCTTAGCAGCCAGAGACAAACAAACCACAGCTGTAAGCTGAGACATCCATGGCTTATCCGTCTGAAACATCCTGCTTGTAATAAACCTATCGAAGTAGTTAACAGCAAGAAGAGCCGTCAACGAATTAAACCCATAGTGAGATTTCACCCTAAAAATCCAATCAAGAGCCTTTTCACGACACAGAACCAGAAACTCATCTAAGATTCCGTCTTCGCAAAGACACGGTTTCAACTCATCCTCTTTCGAAATCAAACCTAATAACTCATCGTCACCCCAAAACATATCATGATCGAGAAAACCCAGATGAAAAAACGGAAACTTTACAGCACTCTCGTCGGATTTCTCGCGTAAATCTACTTCTTCTTCCTCATCAAGCCCACTACTCTCTTCCTCACAGAAAAGCATACAATACGGTGCGTTTTGAATCTCTTCCTCTTCTTCTAAAGCCATTTTCCTCTTCGGAGAAGAAGCGATTGTAAGATTCCTTTGTTCATTCTGCCATTAGAGCTCTCCCCTATGTGTGTCTCTCTGGATTCTACTGTGAAGGAGAAAAGGAGTGAAGACAAATGCCAAGAAAGTGAAGGGTTTTAATCTCACGCTTGTCCTCTTTTTTATTTTTATTTTTCTTTCAATATTTTTTGTTTTAAATATTTATTTTTTAATTATTTGTTTTCTCTCTCCTTTTTTGTCTTTTATTATTCGGATGTTTGGCGCGCGAGAAAATTGATGAAACCGTACTTCTTCTTTGTTTTATTCTCAGAAATGGAAAAATCTTCCCTTTTTTATTTAATGTTTTTTCAAAAATACTGTATAAACTGAATTAAATAAGGATAAATGGTTGGTTTTATGGAGGTAGGCTACTTATCTAACGATACGTATTAATACGAAAAGCTTTATTCACGCGCCAATCGCGTTGGTGTTACACGCTCTTAATCCCTGCTCGTACGATGGGATCAACGTTGCCGCTTAGTTTGAGCGTGAGATTCACGCACTCATGAGGTGCTAGTAAAATTTCAATTGGTATATAAATTGTTGACCATTAATTATCTTTGTCACCTTTCGGTTTTGAGCATCGATGATTACAAGTAAAGATTATTGTTTATTTTTTTCATTAACACATTCGTATAAAATATTTTTTTTTTAATTATTCACCCGAATGTGTTATTAATATTTTTATGAAATCTCGAAAAATAGTAATGTGTTAAATCAGCGTTTTTCAAATATTTATAATTATCTTTGGATAACTCGGTCTTACATCTGGTAAAAAATGTTCGAAACATCAAATACAAAAAATTATGAGCATATTTTTTTTTTTTTTTTTATCATCCATGAGAATATGTTTTCTTTTCCCGTCAATTAAATATGTTATACGGAGGGATGATTCAAATTGATAAAATAATCATATAAAATCACTCGTGGGGTCACATATGTCAGAGAAAAATCCATGTGGACGAATGAGAAGCTTTATATGGTCAACGAGCTGACATAAACATTTAAAAAAGCAAAAACATAAACAATATTTAAATATTAGAAAAAAGGACCTCGTTCTGTTAAAACGCTCGCGCTTTTATATTGTTTTTTTATTAAACTAGTTTATTATTTTCTTTGTGTATCCTATAAAGGTATTTTCTAAATATAATAGCTTGATTCTCGCTGCTTTATATGCTAATACTAAGACTGAGCCCCAGAAAGCGGATTAAAATGTATTCGTTGTACTATTAAAAAGGTTGTACCAAACTTTAACGTTCAAGATACATAAATGCAACTCATATAAAAAAAATATCATATAGCTGAGTCTATTTATAATAATTGTGGAACAAACAGTTTAGTTATTATTTAGTACAAACTACAAAACAAGCGGTACAGTATTTTAAAATTCGGTAAATTTTCTTATAATAACAAAAGTACTAAGCTAAAAAAAAAAAAAAAAATCAGTTTTGGTAAGCTAAAACATAGTGAACGAGACTGTTGTTACGTTTACTGCGTTCCTACCGCCCTAGACGCGGTTAACAAAGCAACAATTTTTACTTTTAAACACATATATTCATGATCTTTATCGATGGTGAAAGAAAGCAATGTGTGGTAAAAGAATTAAAAAATGAAAAAGCAAAAGACAAATAAATAAGGGAATGGGGAAAAGTAAATCACGAGAGGAAGTGAAGCCATTGGTAACAAGCGGAGTCTGAGATTTGTACAAAGTTTAATAGTGACTTCTCACTACCACATTTCATATCTCTCTTTCAAATACAAAATTGAATTTCCTCTATCATCTCTTTTTAATGCATCTTGTTCGTTTGTTTTATTACGATTTTGATTGATAATTCGTGTAATTGCCTAATAGCTCTAAAATCTGTAATTTTTTAACAATCACACAAACTTTAGAAAATTCTGATTTACAATTTTCCTATTTAAACATTTTGATGACAGTTATTTATATTTTTGTTAATCAAGCTCTATGTATTTTGTTATGCTTGTTTTTTTACCTATATTAAATTTTGGTATATATCTACACTTGTTAAACGACACTTTGTCTTGATATTTTCTTACTATATAGTGTATTTAGCTGTCTCTTATACACATCTAGATGTGTATAAGAGACAGATCTAAAGGAGGAGACAAGATAATAATAATAATGGTCCAAGAAATCGGACGATAACCTTTTATTTAATGGTCAACAAGCTGGAAGACAAGTGAGAAGAGTCATTTTTCTGACAAGTAATAGTGATAGTGTAATACTTAACAAAACAAGTTGATTAGATTAAGAGGATGTGTGTGTAAGTGTTGTGTTGTGTTGTGTTGTGTTGTGTTTGATTAGATCGAAGAAGGTTTTTGGGTCATAATTAATAATGGCGTCTTGTCTGCCAGAAACCAACGCCGTACGCTAACTTTCGAAATCCCTCTTCCTACTCTAACCCTCTTTTATTTTTTGTTCTTTAATTAGTTCTATCATTAACATAAAGCATTATTACAATTTCTAATAAACTTATCTCATTGTTAGGTGTCACCCATTTACTGTTAAATGTATTGCCTAGCTTTGCTCCTATTCCTTATAGTGTTTTGTGCATTTCTGTTTCTTTAATACTTAAGAAGTTCCATGCTTTTGGTCAAGTTTCTTTTCGGTCAAATCACATACCATGTAGCTTAAGGCTTGTTCAATGTTCACACAGTCTAGTTTCCATGTTCAAACTCGTGTGAATTAAAAACCCGGAAGTCCAAAAATGTACTCGTTTTTCAGTTCTTTTTTTTATTCGATTTTTGTATGCGTATCAATTTGGTATTTTATGTCTTCTAGCAATAATTTTGTGGTTTTGATTTGATTAAGAATTCGTAAAATGTTGAAATGAGTTATGTAATGGAGTTCTATGTAAAAAATAATAGTCTCCACATATTGTGAAATTGTGTTAGTATATTGTTTACAAATCATTTGAAATTTGAGGATATATATGTTAGCAAAATAAAGACAGCTTATTTATAAGGAAACAACATTAGAAACAGTCACGTTTTGCGAAATAGAAAGAATTGAAATTTATATTGGGAAAATTATAAATAAATGATGTTTTTTGTATCTTCTTGTCCATCTACATCTTTTTAAGTCACTATCGGTGAATTAAACTTTATTTTATTAGAAATCCAACTCTATCCTTCAAATTATTAATTAATTTTATATAATTATTTCATTGAACAAAAAAATTCAAAATTAATTCTTTTTTCATTTCACACATAAACTTATCACAATATTTTTCCTTAAATACTCAACCAAATTTCTCACTTGTTCGATCATTTGTGATAAGAACTCACGGAGATTCTAAGTTAATAACCAAATCGCTAGATAGATAAGTGAATTCCATATCAACCATACTTTGTTCTATTATATAGTCTTCTGAAACCATTATCTTTAGTTCTTCAAGAGTAGTAGTCGATTCCAAAGTAATTTTTCTTGATCAACAATACACTCCCACTCGTTGTTGTCAAAGGATTTTCAAACACCGCACGTCACATAAATTTAGAGCATATTTATCTATGATAAACAAAAAAAAAATTAATCAATTCTCTCAAATGGGATTTGCACATATCAATTTGTGGTAAAACAAAAAAATAAATTCAATAAACTTACAAGATTTATTTGAAATCTATCCAATACTTTTTAAACATAGAGTATAGTTAAGAAGACATCATTGAGAAAAATGAAGAAAATCGTGGTTCTCATAATTTCAAAATTCGCAGATTACATGTTCTAAACTTTGCAGAACACGTATATTATGCAGAATGTATATTTTACGGAATCGCAGAATACGTACATTATGCAGAATGTATATTCTACGGAATCGCAGAATACATACATTATGTAGAATGTATATTCTACAAAATCGCAGAACATATAGAAAGCTCAGAAAACACGTTCTAAAACTCGGAGATCATAGAGAATCCGCAGAAGACACCTTCTGAATTTCGCAGAACATATCAAAAAAGATTTTGTAAATATTTTTTTGTTACGTTTTTGGAATAATAGAAATTTTATGTTTCCTTAAATAAATGTTTTTTCCATAAAAACAAAATTTAAAATAAATTTAAATTTAAATTATATGATTTTGAGGATAGTTTAGGCACAATTTGACATTCAAAAATAAAGGTGTAGATGGACAAGAGGATACAAAAAACATCCTTTATTTCTAATTTTCCCATTTATATTTTGTTATTTAATTTTTATTCAGCATTATATTTTTGTAATTCCACTATTTTTTGTGTTGACAATTAAAATATAACATTAGTAAATTTTCAAATGAAAACTGCATATATTTCATATATACATAATAGACGGTTGACAAATTTTCTTTTATCATGTCAATTTGCAATTTTGCTAACAAAATTGCTTACCACTCACTTGACATTCGCAATTTCTTTACATAAAATAAAAGAAGAAGCTATTTTAAATATTAATTATTGAAAAATAAACCTTGCATTTTCTATTTTAAGACACAAAAAATTAGATAAAATGAATTTGCATTTTCGTCAATTTTGGATTTTGGTTCATTGAAAGTAGACTTTTTTTATTTCAAAATCCACTGTTACATTGTATTGCTATTTGGTTAGTAAGCACTAGCAGTATAAGATGTTAGATTGTTAGGTAGCATAATAATTTTTTTTGCTCCAATCCACATAAATTTGGTAGAAAAATATTCCATGTTTTCATGATTTTCCATCATTATTGGTACGTTCTCATTATTACATAATCTAACATCATTACCACCAAACCTAATTACTAGTACTAGTTCATAAATCATAATTATAGATATAGTATTAAGATAAAAATACAAATTGACTACGTGTGTCAGAATTCCTTTGAAATCTCAACATATTTTTGGAGTGAAACCTGGAAAGTTAGCCGTTTATAGACCTCGTCACTGTTCTTGCTATAATTGTTTTTTTCGGTTGGAAAAAAAGAGACAACCAAAATAACATATAAATAGAAATATTATTTTTGTAATGAATTAAACTCACCAACAAATTATTGCAGTTCTCAGAGATATGCAAAGATAAATGAATACAAAAACACATATCGTAAAAAATAGAAACATGTGATTTCTTACTTTGCTACAAATTAAACATTTCTTTCCCTTTTTAAAGGAAAAATTAAATGGTAAAAAGTAAAAAAAAAAAAAAAAACACAGGCTGGTGATGGGGCCATGTCTTTATTTATATCTAAATTTATATTCTATACGATATTATATAATAAAATAATAATCAAACTGTAACTCCACGACAGAGGCACAGCTGAAGCATGAGTGAATTTCCAAAGCGACGAAAAACAATAGTTACATACAGCTGCCACCCGTTTTCTAAATAGTAGTAGTAACTAACATTGTACAATGAACATAAAATAGAGAACCAACTTTAATTTATTTTTCTCCCAATTAAATTATGGTCAATGTTCATACATGGATATGGATGGAGTCTCAATTATTCCTCTCTTAATTATTTTGAAGGAAATGTCAAAATGTGTGTATTTTTGGAGAAAAAATTGTGGAACGAGTATTTTCTTTTAGCTATTTCTTATTTGCTAATCTTTTTTTTATATTTTAAACGATATATTTTACTAAAATATTATTTATTTTTGTCATGCTCTTTTTTTATTTTATTTTAGAAGTGAATCTCTTATCATTTAAGGTTAAAACTTGGTAATATTAAAAACTAGTTATCTTTTAATATTTTATCCAACATATTTTCACATCATATTTTTTTTTCTAATTAAACATGCAGTTTCGTCCAATCCAAACATAATAATTGTATTAGTTAAGAAAAAAACCAAAATATGCTCTTAAAATCGTGTTTTTTTTTAAAAAAAATTGTTGTCCAAAAAAAATTTAAAAAATCACATATTTTCAAATTTTCTTATCTGACTAATTATTTCTTCACTGTTTATCTTTTTTTCTTTTCATTTATTTTTATTTGCAAACCTATGGATAATTTCCTTAGAACCAATGATAAAAAATGTTTTTTGAACTTAGATATTCTTACATGTTAGAAAAAAGCATAGATATTCATATTGAAGTATATCAACAATTGATTTGATCTCCACTAGAGTTGTAGATCTTTTTTCCTTGGAGATTTGTATATCATTATCTTGTCGTCGAATTGTATACTAAATGGGAGATCTCACCAATTTTTATAATTCAATCAAAAACCAAATTACTATATTATACCAATCTCATGCTTTTTAATATTTATTTCACTTTCGATGGCTCAAGAATCTAAGCAAGATGTGTGGAGAGAGAGTGATTAAACCTAGTCTAGTGTATTCCAGCAAAACCCACCCAACTTCCAAAAACTTTTCACAAATGTTCTATGTATGTTTTTATCTTGTTCTATTTTCTTCTCCATCTTATGAAATTCTATGTATGTTTTTATCCCATGGTACATAAAGTTTGACATTTCATGTTTGCTCTTCGAGTTTATCGTAGTATTTGCATCCGAAACCGAAAACTATTGGAACTTGAGCTAGAAGACGCAAATAAACCAGTTAGTGAATGACGATGGTTTTGTCGATCGTCAAATTGATGATAATCGATAATGGCCCTTTTTTGAACCAATTAGTGAATATTCAGGCCCATTAATATAAAGCCTTAAAATGGTTTTTGGGTTTTTAATTCGGAACAGCCTTAAAATAATTTAAGGCCCATCAATAAGCTTTGTTTTTGGGATATATCTGGAGAGAGAGAGTTGGTGACGACGACGACTCGAAGAAAACTCGAAAAAGAAAAATCTTGAAAAGGAAAGGTGAAAAAGAAAAAGAAAAAAAAAAATAAATGAGTGACTCGTGACTCAACCAAACAAACCTTACCCCTTTATTCTCATTCGGTGGCGCGTGCACCACACAAAATGGGTCAGACTTCGTCTTCTCCGGCGGAATCGACTGGACGCGATACTGCTTTGTGGCTATGGTCTCCGGAGTTTGTAGATTGCGAATCGACTGGCTTCGAGGATGTTCTTCCAGGTGGATATTACGATTTCCCGGGAGATCTGCCGGACGATTGCCTCGCTCATATTTTTCAGTTCCTCGGAGCCGGAGATCGGAAACGGTGTTCTCTCGTATGCAAACGGTGGTTGTTCGTCGACGGTCAGAACCGTCACCGGTTATCCCTTGACGCTAAAGATGAGATTTTCCCCTTCTTGCCTTCTATGTTTAACCGGTTCGAATCCGTGATGAAGCTCGCCCTTCGATGCGATCGGAAGTCCTTCAGCCTGAGCGACGAGGCGTTGGCCATGGTCTCGGTTCGTTGCCCGAATCTGACTCGACTCAAACTCCGTGGCTGCCGTGAGATTACGGATCTAGGGATGGAATCGTTCGCTCGAAACTGCAACAACTTGAGGAAGCTCTCGTGTGGCTCTTGCGATTTCGGCGCGAGAGGCTTGAACGCGATGCTCGAGCATTGCAAGCTTCTGGAGGAGTTATCTGTGAAGCGGATTCGGGGAATCCACGAATCGGCCGAGCCGATTCAGCTTAGCTCGTCTTCTTCGCTCAGGTCGATTTGCTTGAAGGAGCTCGTTAATGGTCAGGTATTCGAATCTTTGGTTGAGACGAGAACCTTGAAAAAGCTGAAAATCATTCGTTGTTTGGGTAATTGGGATAAAGTTCTTCAAATGAACGGAGATGGGAATAGCTCGTTGACTGAAATTCACCTGGAGAGGCTTCAAGTGAGCGATTCTGGACTCTCTGCCTTATCCAAATGCCGAAATTTAGAGACTTTGCACATTGTGAAAACCACTGAATGCTCGAATTCAGGTCTGACTAGTGTTGCAGAGAGATGCAAGCTGCTTAGAAAGCTTCACATTGATGGTTGGAGGACTAAGAGAATCGGCGATGAAGGTCTGATGGCTGTAGCTAAACACTGCCTGAATCTGCAGGAGCTCGTGCTTATCGGTGTTAACGCCACACATATGAGCTTGTCGGCCATTGCTTCGAACTGTAGGAAACTCGAGCGGCTAGCTTTCTGTGGGAGTGTTACGATTGGGGACACGGAGATTGCTTGCGTCGCGGAGAAATGCGTGGCGTTGAGGAAATTCTGTATCAAGGGATGCCCGGTTTCGGATGTCGGGATCAAGGCGCTCGCTTTAGGCTGTCCTAATCTGGTGAAGCTGAAGGTGAAGAAATGTAGAGTGGTTACAGATGAAGTTTGGGAATGGCTGCGTGAACGGAGGAGGACGTTGGTGGTGAGCATGGATGGTGATGAAACCATAGGCGCTGTCATTGTAAACGAAGATGATCGGGTAGTTCTTGAGACGGTAGTTGAGCAGCTGCCGCCACCGGTGGTTGGTGATGGTAGTGTTGCGGAGGTTGCAGGTGGTGGTGGTATGTTAGCTATGTTTAAGACAAAGTTAGGGTTACTTGCAAGTAGGAGCTTTGTGGCTTCAACATTGAGGAGATGGTCTCAAAGTTAAGCTACTAGTTCTACTTGATTACATCTTTTATAAAAGGGTTTTTGCATATCAAAACAAAAAAAAACCTACTTCTGTATTGTTTTCTTGTTTCTTTGAAATTCATAGCCTAATTCTTTTCAGGTTTTTCAGTTAGTAGATAAAAGAAATTAAGCTCTTATTTTTAATCTAGTCAGTAGATCAAATTTTTTCACTAATCTAAACTAATCGAACAAATTGAAATCCGTCAGTAAGGACTACATTTTTGGTCAAATTTTCTTGTTTTATATTAGTGAATATGATTATTAAAATTATACTCTTAGACTACAAGTAAAAATGTAAAATAAATTCATTTTGTCAAAAGTAAATGACTAGTTCATGTTATAATATCCGTGAAGTTACAAAAAGGTTCAAAACAAAGAACGGGTAAATTCAAATTCAATATTCATGACAAATTTAAAAATAACCGATAATTGCTACTACATTACAAAGTTTATCGATTCACTCTGGCTATTATATTGATTTTGCGTTATTACTCTCTGGTCGAGGCCAAGCTTACAGAGAGGCAAGAAACGGAGTTGAGTGGTTTCGTCTTCCCATACAACCTCTTTGATCCATTTTTCCTCTTTGTATTCTATGAAAAATTCTTCAATCCTGACAACACTAGTAGAATCCAGTGGAAGCTTTATCAGCTTCAGACAACCCGCAATGTTGATTTTGCTTAGACATGGAAAAGACAGAGGACTCCAGTAGATGCTCTTCAACCTAGGTAATTCGTAGAAGTAGAGGCTTCTTAATTTCTGAAAAGGAACATGACCTCCTATAACACTTGCAGCTTTTTCCTCACTTATGATCTCTTCCAGTTCATGTGAGAATTTAACTCTAAGATCAACAAGGTTTGGAGCAAACACCAGCCACGTCAAATCTTTTAGATGATAGCAAACACTTAAATCGATTCTGAAGAGGTTTGTGAATGCTCTAGTATTGCTCGACGATGAAATTGTTCTCTCGATCTGTATTTCCCTCATTTTGCAACCCACTAGGTTGAGCCTACGGAGATCACACGTAGTTGGCAAAGTCAATACCCTCGTTGATTCTTCAAGATGTTTGATGCCTACCTTCTGAATGCATTTTACCAACATGTGAGAGCTTAACAGTTGCTCCAAAACCATCCACGAACTGATGTCAATGGTTAGAAGTTCTAGATATTCCAGAAGTTGCAGCTCCTTCAGCAAGCTCATATCTAGCATCCCGCTGGATCCTTGTAGTCCCAATAACCTCAAACTCGATAAATTTGATATCCCTGAAATGCTCTCAAGCTTCCGTGTGTATTCCAAATTCAAATGGATTAGCTTTTTCAGGTCTTGTAAACCAAAATGCAATTGCTTCACGCCCGTTTGTGACAAATCAAGATAGCGCAGGGAGATCAACTTGAATACCTGCTGCGGCAATTTAGAGAGGCCTAAATTACCTGACAGATCCAACACAACTAGCATTGGAGCATATAGGAAGAACTCATCTGAAACATGAAACAACGAATCGTTTTTCTGAAGGAATATCGTTGTAAGTTCATCGCATTTGGGGCTGCCACATATCCTTTGAATATTATTACGCATCAACGACATCTTTCTCACAGCTTTCCAATTCTTGACTTGTGGTAATTCGCATAATCCAACACCGGCTTGCACAATGTGTCTCTCTTTATCCTTCCCAAGATCAGATGCTATCCATAGAGCCATGTCACGAACCACATCATGCATACTCACATATGATCTATTCTTCATTTCTCCTTCCACCAATAAACATGCGCGGACAAGAATGCCAAGTATCTCATAAACTTGGTTGGTTGCCCTTTCTCTACCTTGGCTTTCATCTATGAATCCCTCGCATATCCAATAGTCTACCAACCTCTCTTTATCTATAAGATAATCTTCGGGAAATAGAGAACAATAAAGAAAACATGACCTCAATAGCTCACCATGCAAACTATCGTAGCTATACTTGAGAACCAGAAGAATCTCGTCTTTCACGCCTGAAAAATCTGCCGCCGATAAAGTTAAAACGTCCATTGCATGACGCCATTCTTGTACCGTTCCTTTGCATGACATAGTTTCCCCTATTGCATTGAGTGCCAATGGTAAGCCAGAACACTTTCTAGCGACTTGTCTTGCGAGATCCGGAATGTCTGCATGAATTTTTAATGTGTTTTCCCCAACTTTCTTTCGGAACAACTCCCATGCTTTTTCGGGATCCAGACAACTGACTTCCATTGAATCATCAACCTCCATGCGTCCACACACATCTCTAGAGCGAGTGGTGAAAGCTACTTTGCATCCGTTTTCTATATTCGGATAAGGGACTCCAATAGTCGTTAATCTCACTTTTGCCCATATATCATCCAAGAACAAGACAAACTTTCGATTCTTGAGAACATTGTGTATGTCAAGAGCTTTACGGTTTTCATTCTTCTTATCCCACTCCTCACTCCAAAGGCCTAGTTTTTGTGCTATGTCTTCTTGAATTTTATGGATCTCTAAACTTTTAGACACCACAACCCATATCACCAGATCAAATCTTCCTCTTGTTTTAGTAAACTTATTATTGATCTGCGTGAGAAGAGTGGTTTTGCCCACCCCGCCCATACCATACAAACCCAAAATGCCAACTCCATCTTCCATAAGACGGTTCCATATCTTTTCAAGCAATTTTTCATGACCAACAATTGTGGGTTGAACAGGCATTTCTTCAACCTCAGTTACATGAACTTCTTCAGTCACCACATCAAATTCTCCTTGAGAACTAACACTCTTAACCACCTTCAACATCTGAATAACTCTTTTGCCATAAAGGTAGCTCATTTTCACATTTTTGGAACAGAATCCACAAAAACACAACTTTTGGAGCTCAACTGTACTAGTACTAAGCAGATCGGTGAATTGATTCTCGATAGCGACAACATTCTTAAGCCATACCTGAACTTGAGCAAGACTTTGACGACGCCGTGTAAACTCTTCTCTGTTTACCCTTCCTTGCACATCATCTCGCTTTGCCTTGAGAACTTCCATATCTTTTTGTAGAGTCGCTAGATTCTTGGAAACGTTGTAGACGTAACTTCCCTTGACGGATAAACATTGAAAGGCTTGGTTCACAACTTGATCACATGGCATGGAAACTGATAAACAACCTCCCATTGCGAGAGAGAGAGAGAGATAGAGAGAAAAAAAACCAGAGAGCAAAAAGAGAAGCTAAGTGTAGCGAGTGATAATCATTACACAGAAATATGGAAAGATAAGACCTATATAATAAATTTTCAACCACAGGCACAAACCTTGTTGGCTCCTACAATAATGTCAAAGATGTTCCTATACGGAGAGTTATTAAATAAAGTTTTGCTTTTTTTTTTTTAGAAACCAAAAAAAATTAAAAAAGGGGGAATTTCTCAAATCAAAAAGTAGAAAAGACATAAAAAACCCTAACTTTGTTTCTTCTCCCCCTCCTTCCTCAAAAACAGTGTTGAGCCAAATTCACTCCCGTCTCTGAAAACTCGCAGCAGAGTCGCCGTGACCCGTCCTCCACTATTCGGCGACGGCATTATCTCGTACTATGGAGCTTAAACTAGCCTCCGCCGAGAAAGAAGTTCGTCTCCCTTTTTTTTTCTCATCTGTTGCTCTAATTTCTCAAGTCCGAGTTACTAATTTTGTTAAGAACAATTCGCTGTTTTTGGACTCGTTTCTCTTTTCCGAGGTCGAATCGGCTTTCTATGTATCTAAACATTCCGTTAAATTTTCCGATTAGGTGCTTGAAGAGTTGGTGAAGCAAGTGCAGAGTCGAGGTTTGCGAGGCGAGAACGGAAACTGGAAGGAGTTTTTAGATGTTCACGACAGAAACTCTGGATCGCCAAAGGACCCTTCGAAGCGTTCCCATGAAGAGTTGGTCGCATTTCTGACGAGTTTTAAGAAGAAAGAAGATTTGCAGGTAAGTGACACAAATGTGAAATTTTAATTTTGGCCACCAAATGCTTAACTACTAGAGTTTTGGTTCTCATATTTTAATTCTCTATGCTTAGGTTCTGCAATGTCACGCGAATCATCTTCTGATCGAGAAGCTGAAGCAGGAGTCTCCCGATAATGACACTCCTGAGCAGGTGAGGAAATATTTTGTTAGGAAGAAGAATCAATCGAAACATGTTTTGTATACAAGTTTGAGATTTGAGCTATTGGAATGTTGTTGACAGTACAGAGTCTAGTTCGATTGACTGTTGAGCACCCTGCTTACTCGGTAGACTATTCGTTCCAGCCACACTCGGAGGTTTGTTTCCTCTTCTGAACTATTGGATCTTGCTGTGTTTTAAAACTGTTTTATGCGGTTCTTATAAGAGTTTCAAATTGATATAAGCAGGACTGGTTTGTATCCGATATTGGATTGAAGACTTCGACTGTAATGAAATCAACTGAAATGATAGCCGTTGATTGTGAGATGGTTCTTTGTGAAGACGGGACTGAGGGTTTGGTTAGAGTTGGTGTTGTAGACCGTGATTTAAAGGTATACAGCTTAGAGTTAGTTAGAGAGTTCCCTTTTTTTTATTTGCAATCGATTTGTTTCCTTGACTCGGGTGGTCAAATGTTCATGGCTTAGGTGATTCTTGACAAATTTGTGAAACCGGACAAACCTGTTGCTGACTATAGGACAGACATTACAGGGATTACTGCTGAAGATATCGAAAAAGAAACTCTCTCTGTGGCAGATGTGCAGGTACCATGTAGAGTCTTTCAATTGGTCTTTTGTCCCAGCAATGACGTATAGTCGTTTTGTTGATTGTGTGAAATGTTGCAGGAAACTTTGCAGCCATTTCTTTCAAAGGGTACGATTTTGGTAGGTCACAGTTTGAACAAAGANCGGGTGTTCAAATGTTCATGGCTTAGGTGATTCTTGACAAATTTGTGAAACCGGACAAACCTGTTGCTGACTATAGGACAGACATTACAGGGATTACTGCTGAAGATATCGAAAAAGAAACTCTCTCTGTGGCAGATGTGCAGGTACCATGTAGAGTCTTTCTATTGGTCTTTTGTCCCAGTAAAGTATAGTCGTTTTGTTGATTGTGTGAAATGTTGCAGGAAACTTTGCAGCCATTTCTTTCAAAGGGTACGATTTTGGTAGGTCACAGTTTGAACAAAGATTTGGAAGGTAAGTAAAAGAAGTTCCCAGTAGAGTGAGTGTGTATTTTGTTGTTTTCATTGGTTTCTTTAGCTACAAATTTACTTACCTTCCAAATTTTTTGATCATAGTGTTGAAGATAGATCATCCAAAAGTAATCGATACAGCACTTGTATTCAAGTATTCCAATGAACGAAAGCCCAGAAGAGCTTCACTTAACAACCTTTGCAAGGTAAGTATATAATGAGTTTTTACTACTCTTGAGGGAAGAATCATCACAAGACGATAACATTTTTGATACTTTTTTTTTGTTGTGTTTCGAAATGAATTTTCCAGTCTATTCTAGGTTACGAAGTCCGAAAGACTGGCGTTTCTCATGACTGTGTACACGACGCAGCAGCTGCGATGAAACTTGCACTTGCTGTTATAGAGAAAAGAGCTGACACAACAATCTCACCATCTAAAGAGGTTTTTAAAATGATGCATTTACTAAACTTGTGAGCTTTATCATAAAGTCCAACAATTACAATTACAAATGTCTGCTAATTTTTCCTATAGATGTTGGAGGTTGAGAATTCAAGACTGTTTTTACATAAAATCCCTCACAATGTGCCATCTGAAGAGCTGGAGCAAGTCATATCTTGAAAATTTCTTTCAGGAGAGTTTACACTTGATGTTAAGGTTGAGGAATCAAACCATATGTATTAATACTTTTCTCACTGGAGATCCCGTAACGATGAATCTTTCTCTGACCTCGTTTTTGTGTTTGTTTCTTTTGGCAGCCAGCAAAAACACAGAGAGGTTGCTATTGTGCGTTTGTTGTTTTCCATAGTTCAAAAGAAGCAGATCAAGTGTTTGAAAACGTTGATGTAGACCAAGGACAGGTACTTCTAGAATCTTCTGCTTCTTGTTAAGGAACCAACACTCTCTGATTGAGACTGATATGCTATGTTTTATTTTTTTTCAGGATTCATTGGGTTTGCCACAAAAACTGATTTTCTTTAAGCTGAGTTCTGGTTCAAGAGTTAGTATATACGTCCGTAAGATGGCTCAAAATGATTCCGCGTAGATCTCTGTGACTAGAAAGAGAATTTTCCCGGCTAAGTATTTGTTGTTTTTATTAGGATTTTCTATGTAATATAAGAATAGAAAAACGATGGCGAAACTAGTATTGGTAATGTTAAGAAGAACATGAGTTTCATAAGAGACCAAAGCTGAAACTAAAGGAGAATGGAAGACAAATGAGTAAAAAAACTGTAATGAAAGATAGTTTATCTGTCTCAGTGAAGATCATTAAAAGTAGTTACTGAAGAGCCGTAGCAGAAACTAAAAAAACGAGTGTCCATTTTTATTTGGAACGTTTTATTTGATTATTGATTGAAAAGTAAAAGAAGTTTTATCCTCCAAAAATCGTGAAGGAGCGTTTTATTTAATTCTGAAAATCAAAGAACTCTCAAAAATAACATCATTTACGAAGCATTTTGGAAAGTTTTCGAGATTAAGTAAGCTGTTGGAAGTTGGAACATTTTATTTAATTTCTTTTGTTTAGAAATAAACATATACAAAAATACGGTTCAGTTTCCAAAAAAAAAAACTTGTTGATGTTCATTATAAACCCCAACTCTGTTTCTTCTTCTTCCCAAAACAGCTTTCGCCATAATCACTAAAGTCCTCTCACTTATTCGACGGCACTTATGGATCATAAACTAGCCACCGCCGAGAAGGAAGTTCGTACATTTTTGTTTTTGTTTTTCTTTGAATAATTTGCTGTGTTAGAATCCGAGTTCGTTTCCTTTAAGGTCAAAAGATATATTCTATGTATCTTATGATACACGTTAAATTTTTTGCGATTAGGTGTTGGAAGAGTTGGTGAAGCTAGTGCAGCGTCGAGGTCTACGAGGAGAAAATGGTGGTTGGATGGAATTTTTAGAGGCTTACGACAAAAACTCTAAATCAGCAAATGACTCTTCGAGTCGTTCACATGACGTGTTGGTCGCTTTTCTCACAACCTTTAAGAAGAAGGAAGATTTGCAGGTTTGTTTTGATTATAATTTTAACGACCAAATGCTTTCTGACTTCTATGATCAGTTTATTGTGTTTTTTAATCTCTATTCTTTATTTTTTCTTAGCCTCTACAATGTTACGCCAATAGTCTTCTGGTTAAAAAGTTGAAGCAGGAGTCTCCGGATAATGACACACCTGAGCAGGTATGGGAACAATTATGTTCAAAATCAATTTATATAACATGTTTTGAGTATATGTATATATATATATAAGTTTGCTAGTAATGTGTTTGAAGTGAGTTTTAAAATGTTTTTGGTGGTACAGAGGCTTATTCGATTGACCTTCAAGCATCCGGAGTACTTAGTGGAGTACTCTTTCCATTCATCCTCTAGGGTTTGTTTCCTCTCATGGATCATTGGTTTGCTCTTCAACGTATCAAAGTTTTCTGTTTTATACTGTTCTTCTGGGAATTTCTGTTAGCAGCTAGACTGGTTGGTATCCGATATTGGATTGAAGTCGTCGACGTTGATGAAATCAACCGAAATGATATCTGTTGATTGTGAGATGGTTCTTTGTGAAGATGGGACTGAGGGTTTGGTTAGAGTTGGTGCTGTAGACCGTAATTTAAAGGTATATTAATTTGAGTTAGAGATTCTTGAATCTATGGCATGAGTTACTTGTTTCGCAATCTACTTGTTTTGACTCGGGTGATCAAAATGTTCTTGGTTTAGGTGATTCTTGACAAATTTGTGAAACCGGACAAACGTGTTGTTGACTATAGGACGGTCATTACAGGAGTTACTGCACAAGATGTCGAAAATGCTACTTTCTCTGTAGTTGATATTCAGGTATACCTTGTGTGAGTATATCTACTGAATTTTTTTTTTCTTTTTTATGACAAGTCATAGTGATTATGTTATCTTTTTGAACTGTGCAGAAAGAATTGCAACCTTTTCTTTCTAATGGTGCTATTTTGGTTGGTCACAGTTTGAATAAAGATATGAATGGTAAGTAAAAAAGTTCAGATTGATTCTTGATATTTTCAATTTTATTGTTTTTTTTTCTTGTTAGATACAAATTTTTATGGTATTGTAATCTCAGTGTTGAAGATAGATCATCCAAAAGTAATCGATACAGCACTTGTGTTTAAGTTTTCTAATGCACAAAAGTCCAGGAAACCTTCACTTAATGACCTTTGCAAGGTAATTCTATAATTGTTAGTCTATATTTCTTGAAGTAAATACATAGATACTGTATGTACATTTTCATACTTTCTTTGTTAATTACATTTTCATCATTTTTTTCCAGGCAATTTTTGGTAATGAAGTCCGGAAGGAAGGTGTTGCTCATGATTGTGTACAAGACGCAAGAGCTGCGATGAAAGTTGCACTTGCTTTTATAGACAAAAGATTTGACACAACAATTTCACCAACTGAAGAGGTTTGAAAAAATGATGGATTTACCATAATAATATATCTATATATTTTTTTATCAAAAATTTTAAAAATTAAAAAGTCTGCTATTTTTTTTTCCATAGATGCTGGAGGCTGAGAAATCAAGACTCTTTCTTTATAGTATCCCTCACCATTTGACATCTGAAACACTGATCCTTGGTCTCGCTGGAGAGTTTTGTTCCAGAGAGTTTAAACTTAATGTGAAGGTTGAAATCAAAAGCATATACGATAGAGTTTAAACTTAATGTGAGAGTTCCTCAACACCGAATCCTTTTGATCTCTTTTTTACTTTCTTCTGTCAGCCAGCAAAAACAGTGGGAGGTTATTATTGTGCAGTTGTCGTTTTCAATAGTTCCAATGAAGCTGATCAAGCATTTGAAAACGTTGGTGGATACCAAGATACGGTATTGTAGAAACTCTGCTTTTTCATAAGGTCACGAGACTCTTTGTTTAAGTGATAAAATGAGTTTAATGCATTATGTATTTTTTTTTTTTTTTTACTTTTTCAGGATTCACATGGTTTGCCACAGAAACTGATCAACGTAAAGAAGAGGAATGGAAAAAGTGCTAGTTGTTATGTCCGTAAAATGGTTTAAAATGATAAAACCTTGGATTATGTTGTATTACTTTAATTTCGGAAGAAAACTTGCTTCTATCCTTTTTTTTCTCTTTGGTATTTTTTCTCGTTATTCAATGACTTTAAGAAGATTTAATTGTTTCTCGGTTATTCATACAATCAAACTGCAAAGCTAGTATATTGTCACAGTTCAATTTGATGCAAAAGTAATTTCAAATTTAGATGCAGAAGAGTAGTGCCAACACAAATGGTTTTGGAAAACAATAAATAGTTTCGATATCAAGATTTATAATTTCCATTTCAGTAAAACTTTGGAGAAGACCGATGCGTCTGCAGCGATAGCTTTGATATCACTAACAAGCTGTTGTGACTGATAAAACAAAGATTTTGCAAAACTCTCAGGATTCTTTGGGTTTGCCACAAAAGCTGGTTTTCTTTGAAGTATAATAATTGCAAAACATATACGATTTGATATACACAATTAGATTAACAAATAACTCAGCGCAACGATCGGTCTCTAGATTAAATAATTCGATCACAAAGATCCTTATAGTTGAGAATTACTTTTCACTTTTCAGTTAAGCACATGGCCAGGTAGCTTCATACCGAGTTGTCGCTCTAATATACGCATTTTTATTGGTTTGTTCAGCTACGTTTGTTTAATTATGTATCCAATAACATTTAATTATAAACCATATAACATTTAATTATAAACCATATAACATTTAATTTTAAATAAGCGCGATGGAGCTCGGCGGTCTTCGAGGTGTGTAGTACGGACTTTTCTTTCACTCATGGCACCAGCGTTTTTGCGAGGCGTGGAAAGGGTTTCAAGTGGGCTCAGTGTGGATCTTTAGCCAGGCCCATTAGGGGTTTTTTGGAGAGGCTTTTTATCTTATTCAATTTTTTTTTTTTTTTTTACCGCATCTTATACAATTGTTTTTATATTCTGTATTTGTCATTTGCTCGTTTGTAAATAAAAAAAAAAGAAGTAAAAATCAAATCCCTTTATCCAAAAAATAAAATAAAAATGAAAGCAGTAAAGAAGAATCAGCGTCTGTGGAACTTGGAGTACACACAAAACATGACTTCCCCACCAAGTTCCCCTACCTTAAAAACTCTATAAATTAATATTTGAAATTTTAATCCAATCTCAAAATTTGTAATCTATAACTATTAAAATTTATAAATTAATAACTTTATAAATTAATAAAATATCAAAATCTACATTATTAATTTATAGAGTTTTTACTGTACACAATTAAATAAAATACCATATAACAAACGTTAATTATTGAGTGAATTTAATCAATATACATAGATAATCAATTAATTAGGCAACTGGTAAAAGATAGTTCAAAATTAGTTATTTATGGGAAACAAATTTTCATCCAAAAAATCATTTTCACAAAATGCCATTGGCCTACAAAAGTTGTTAGTGAAATAAAATTCCGGTAACACCAGTGGCGGAGCCACCTTAGGAGGAAAGGGGTCATATGACCCCTATTAAATCTATAAAATTTAGCTTGCAACCTTTGTTCAAGTGTTATTGTTGTGGTCGTCAATTGGTCTAAATCTCTCTTTTTTGACCCCTATGTCTTGAGTTCAAATCTCAAATATGTCTTTTTATTTAAATTAAATTGATTATGACCCCCATAAAATCTATATCTAGCTCCATCACTGGATAACACTGTTTACTATTTATCCCGACAACACTGTTCACAATTTTTTGACAATAATATTCATCTAATTGACGTGTTAAACAAGTTAGCATATTGTAAAAATATTAGGTTAAACCATATAATAAAAATATGAAATTATCATGTTACAATAGTTATCATATCATAAATTATCTTATTCATCGAGTTATCAATTCATAAAAAATAAAAAAATAAAAAAATAAAAATTATAATGTTAACATAATTATTATATAATAAAAATATGTTATTATCTAACTAACTTTGTTAATTTAACAAAATTATACTGATACCCACTAAATTAACTATGTTATTGATTAACTTACATCATCAACACTGTCATCATCAATAGCATTATCGTTATCACTGTCATTGTCGTCGGCATCGTTATCAACCTTTTCGTCATCATCGTCCAACACTGTTACCGTCATCACTGTTATTGTCGCCACCTTTGTCCATAGTTATCTTTATCATCATTGTCATCGTCGTTGCCACCAATATTTTCTTTGTCATCACCATTGTTACAAGCTTGCATCTTTTATTTCTTCTTTACAAGCTTCCATCTTCTTTTGCTTTCTTTTTTCTTCATCATCTTTTTTTTTTTTCCTTTTTTCTTCTTTTACTTTTTTCTTCTTTTACTTTTTTCTTCTTTTACTTTTTTCTTACAAGCTTACATCATCTTCTTCTTTTTTCTTTTTTCTTTGTCATTAACATCGTCGTTATTTTTTTCTTCTTCTTCTTCTCTTTCTGTTTCTTCTTTTTTCTTTTTTCTTTGTTTTGATTGTGATATAATGCGAAGAGAGAGAAAAAATAAAATTATAATTAGTTTAAAAATATAAAGATAAAATATGTTTTTGATAGTAAATTTATCATGATGAATAGTACATAAAAGAGAACTATTTTTGACATTATTTGTTACCATTTATTGGTATTTACCTATTATATTCTACTATCTTTTGTAAAAAGTATAAAAGTTAATTATTGCTATCATCCATTATAAAATACCTAACAAAGTTGAATTCCACCCATCAATTATTATTAGGGTGATTTTAATATATATACATAGTTGACCACTTATTTAAGTGATTGGTAATGAATAATTCAAAATTAGTTATTTAACAGAGAGAAAACAATTTTAGGTCCAAAAAATCCTTTTTATTTTGCTTAATTACACAAATGCCATTTTAACAAGTTTGTCCTGCCAACACTGTTAACTGTCCGTCCTGATAACAATGTTCACTGTTCACCCGGCAACACTGTTTATTGTCCGTCCGATAACACTGTTATCAAATGTTAACCGCTCTTATTATATAATTAACGTATTAAACCAGTTAGCATATCGTAGAAAATAGTATGTTAAACAAGTTATCATATCGTAAATAATATAAAATTTGGATGTTAAACGAGTTATTATATCATAAAATTATTGTGTTTATTGAGTTATCATATTATAGAAAATATAAAATATAGAAATATGAAATTTATCATGTTAATCAGTTATCATATCATATAAAAATGTGAGTTATTGATTAATTAACTTTGTTATCTTTCCAAAAATATATAAAATTATAGCGATAACAACTTAATTAACTTTATTATTGTTTAACTTTGACATTTACCTTCATCACAATTGCTAACATTGTTATAGTTATCACTGTCACCGACGCCGGTGTTACCGTAATCATTATCGCCGTCAAAACCATCACCAAACTCCACCTCCATTTTCACCATCTTTTTTTTTCTTCCTCTCTGTTTCTCCTTGTTCTTTTTTTTTTTTTTCTTCTTCAACCTCATTCATATTATGGAAAGAGAAAAAGTGAGAAACATGTAATTAGAAGGTAATAAATAAGGGTAGAAAAGGTAGGCATGTCAATCGGGCTGATCCGGCCAAAAACCCGTAAAGCCCGCTTGTATTTAAGCACGGCCCGGCCCGACCCAAAAATATACCGGGCCTAAATTCTAAAGCCCGACCCGGCCCTAACAGGGCTATCGGGCTTTTTGGGCTTTTTCGGGCTTTTTAAAAATAAAAATAAATTTCAAATACAAAATAAATTAAAAGTAAAAGTATTTATTAAAATTAAATCCAAATTGAAAAAATCGTAAATATAGCTTTATCAAATCCAATTTAAGTTAAAAGCACAAGTTCAACTTAGTAAATCCAAATAAATCCTTATATAAAATAATAAATAAATGTGTAATTTAAATTGTAGAAATGGTAGAGTCGAGATGAGAATCTTCAAGATTATAATTTTTTTCTGCGCCTTCTAAATTCTCATCGTCATCAAGATATACATATAACAAGTGAAAAAAATAATTATAGGTTTTGACATAATATAAAAAAAAAATTGAAAATTTATAAATATGGTTACCTGGATCACGAAACGTAAATTCATCCAACCAAGTGCGTGTACAAATCAGTGCTTCAACGTGCCTTGGTAGAAGACGATTTCTATATTTGTTTAAGACATGTGCCCCAATACTAAAGAAAGAACTAGAAAATTAGTTTAGTTTGGGTTTGGGTTTGGGATTTATAGGAAGAACTAGAAAATTAGGATTTTTCCATTAATAAATGGGATTTATAAGAAGAACTAGAAAATTAGGGTTTTTCTATTAATAAAAAGTAGAGTTTTTCGGGTAAGTCCGACCGGGCTCGGACTTAAGCACAAAAGACCATTAGCCCAAATGGGTTTAGTCCGAAAGGCCCGATTTTTTTTTGCACTTAAATATCAAAATCCGAATCCGATATTTTCCAGGGTCGGGCTGGGCCGGCCCGCGGATTTTGACCCTAATCGACATCCTTAAGAAAAAGTTTTCAATACTTAGTTTACTATAATAAATAGTGAGATAGGAGAAAGATTTAATTATGAAGTTAATTATTACTTTGGATTGCAAATACTCTTATTATTATTACTAGAAACTTATGTTTATTGCGAGTCACTCGTGATAAAATAACTAAAAAGGTTAAATTCCACTCATTCAATACTAATAAAATCGGTAATCTAATTACGATAATTTAAAAAAAAGAACTAAATTACGATATTTTTTTTTACTAATATAAGTAGATTGAATAACTAAAACAGAGATCGCTTTGTTTTAATCTTTTTAAGATGAAACTAATAATAAAATTGTTTCTATTATATCTACATACAACTCACTAAACATTTTATATGACTCATCTAAATCTACTGTGAATTAGAACTCGTGAATGTTAAATTAAAGTTGGACTAATCCATTATAAGTAGTTAAGGACTAAGGAGTGTGTTACGCACAAAATCGTATTGTAGGCTTTGTTGGATTCGTTGTCTTCTAGAAGTCCTATCCATATCTTCGTAGCCTAACCGACACGTCTTTAAGAGACAATTTTGTCTCTCTCTTTCTGTACACTAATGCGACCGTAAATCATTTCTAAATCTATACTATATAAAAGTTGATGCAATATGCTATTGAATACGTCCACATAAAATGAAGAAATCGAATTTTATTGGTCCAAATCACCGTTTTCATTAAACAAAAAATGTTAAATAAAACTAACATTTTAATTAAATTAAAAAAATAACTTGATATATAAACAATTTTTTTTTGTGCAAAATCAACATAGAAAATCTAAATAACAAAAAGAAAATATATCTTAAAAAAATGTCAATAACTCTGTAGATAGTATATGTTAGAATAAAATGGAAATCAATGTTAAAAAATATTAAAAAATGGAAATCAACTTGATGTGTAGACTTAAATTTTGAAAAATCAACATAAAAAGCTAACTAAAATAAAAATAAAAATGAAACTATGTCTTACACAAATGTCAATACATTCACATAATAGTATATGTCAAAATAACAAATAGCTTTTTAATAAATCAACAATAAAAAAACTTAATTAACAACAAAACAAATTATGTCCTAAAGTATATCAAAACATAATAAGGATAGTAAATGTCAAAATAAAATAGAAATTAATAAAAAGATATAAACTAACAAACAAAAGGAAATTAATTTAAAATTTAGTTTAGAAAATTTATTATTTCTAAAGTATTGGCATCTACTATACATAACAATATAAAGTTGTTATAGGTTACACGAGTATACAAGCCAAATATATTCTTCAAAAAGTACATAGAGCTTGCTAAAATAATGGTTGCTTCTAATTTTTTCCTACCCAGTCACTTCTATTTTTGGGTTTCAACGAACTTACAAAAAAAATTATTAAGAGACACGAAAAAAGCAGTTTACAAATGGATTTCAAACTGTTTATTATCAATTAAAAGGTACTAGCAAATCTATTTACTCATTACCAAATGAAATTTTAATCAACACTTATATTATATTTTACCACAATTTTTCAGTCAACTACAATCCAAGTTTTCATAGTAATATGTTATTATGTTATGAAACTAACATAAAAATTAATGAATTCAATATTAACTTGCGATAAATTTATAATTCGAATATTAAGCTATCAAGATAAACGTTTTAAGAAGATAAAATTAGTCTATCAGACACAAAATATACAAAATAAAATATATAAAATAAAATATATAAACCATACACTCATTACTTAATACAAAGAAAAATTGAATACTATGGAGACAAATTAATTCTTCTTGTCATTCAAGCAAAGATATAGTTAAATGTTATAGTAAAAACATCGACAATAGTGTATTAGCAGTTTATATGCAACCAAAATATATATATGTAATATTTGAAAACATTACACAAGTAACTATTCACTTTAAACGCAACAAGGATTACAGTCTGATTAGCTACTACCTATATTTGAACCCACATATATAACACATGAGTAACACCTCATATAATTATATTTAAATAATAAAGTATGACATTGTCATGAATAAAACGCAAATTGTCAAATCTAGACATGCTATTCAAAACATAACATTGAGAAAAAACGCTTAATACAATGATAAATGATTTTAAGACTTCAGACCAACCTAAAAGATTGAAAAAGTTTTATCTAATAGCAGGCTGCAAATAAAACTGATCTGAAAGATAGAAAAAGGAACAAAGATATAAGATAAAACATATTAAAAATCCGACGGAGAAACAATAAGTTGCCTTGTATGATCATTGAAACTTCCCAACAAAGCTATAAGCAACTTTTTGTTTGTGATATCTTGATCCTCTTCTTTGATTGTCTCATATACATTTGTACAAATCTGAATATGCATATTAGCAATTAAACTATACTTTATTAGAGTTATATGGGTTTTAACAAAAAATAGAAAAATATGTTGAAAGATACGATATAAGCATATATATTAAAGAAATAATTTGTTTAGATATATAAAATATCAAATTATTCTTCTTCTATTATTATTTATACACAAATGACATATAATTCAACATTTTAAAAAGCAAATTAGTTATTTAATATAGTAAAAATCAATTGACTTATTATTATTTTACTTAAAAAAATTTTGCATCTTATAAACAAATACAAATAGGAGAAAATAATACATTGTATATTTAATATATTTTTATTAAAAAAAATCTGTAAATCTATTATGCATTCGGTAATTTAAAAGTTACTAAAAAAACTAAACTAAATAATTAACAACGGATAAAATACCTAGTGTAATAAATAATTCAGCAGATAATGACAAGAAAATGCTTCTAGAAAGGCGCTGATATTTATTTGTCGATGCGTTTGCTTTTCTTTATGAAGATACTTTATGTTTGCTCTCTTTTTTTCTCAGCCGTTGATCTGTTGGGCACGATTTCTTCTAGAATCACTTTAAAAAAAATCGTACTATATGTTTTGCAATTATTATAATCATATGTTTTAATTATGCTTTAGTATCTCTAAATGCTAATAATGAGTCGTTAGTACTATGAAGTTGGAACATTTTACTTGATTATTGATTGAAAAGTAAAAGTAAGTTTTATCCTCCAAAAATCGCGAAGGAGCGTTTAATTTAATTCTTAAAATCAAGGAACTCTCAAAATAACATCATATACGAAGCATTTTGGAAAGTTTTCGAGATTAAGTAAGCTGTTGGAAGTTGGAACATTTTATTTAATTTCTTTTGTTTAGAAATAAACATTCGAAAATACGGTTCAGTTTCTAAACGCTTTTGCTCTGATCCTTTAGCAAAGCATTTTGGAACATTTTATTTAATTTCTTTTCTGTAGAAATAAACATATACTAAAATACGGTTCAGTTTCTAAAACAAAAACTTGTTGATGTTCTTTATAAACCCCAACTCTATTTCTTCTTCCCAAAACAGCTTTCCCCATAATCACTAAAGTCTTCTCACTTATTCGACGGCACTTATGGATCATAAACTAGCCACCGCCGAGCAGGAAGTTCGTACATTTTTTTTGTTTTTCTTTGAATAATTTGCTGTGTTAGAATCCGAGTTCGTTTCCTTTGAGGTCAAAATATATATTCTATGTATCTTATAATACACGTTAAATTTTTTGCGATTAGGTGTTGGAAGAGTTGGTGCAGCTTCGAGGTCTACGAGGAGAAAACGGAGGATGGAATGAGTTTTTAGATGCTTACCACAAAAAAACTAAATCAGCAAATGACTCTTCGAGCTCTTTGAGTCGTTCTCATGACGTGTTGGTCGCTTTTCTTACAACCTTTAAGAAGAAAGAAGATTTGCAGGTTTGTTTTGATTGTAATTTTAACCACCAAATGCTTTATGGCTTCTAGAGTTTTGTTTTTTTTAATCTCTATATTTTTTTTATTTTTATCTTAGGTTCTGCAATGTTACGCCAATAGTCTTCTGGTTGAAAAGTTGAAGCAGGAGTCTCCGGATAATGACACACCTGAGCAGGTAGGGGACAGATTATGTTCGAAATCAAATTAAATAACATGTTTTGAGTATATGTATATATATATAAGTTTGCTAGTAATGTGTTTGAAGTGAGTTTTAAAATGTTTTTGGCGGTACAGAGGCTTATTCGTTTGACCTTCAATCATCCGGAGCACTCATTTGACTACTCTTTCCAGTCATCCACCAAGGTTTGTTTTCTCTCCTGGATCATCATTTGTTCTTACCGTTTATCGTGTCCAAGTTTTCTGTTTTATGCTCTTCTTTTGAGAATTTCTATAAGCAGCTGGACTGGGTTGTATCCGATATTGGATTGAAGTCGTCGACTGTGATGAAATCAACGGAAATGATAGCTGTTGATTGTGAGATGGTTCTTTGTGAAGATGGGACTGAGGGTTTGGTTAGAGTTGGTGCTGTAGACCGTAATTTAAAGGTATATATCTTTGAGTTAGAGATTCTTGAATCTATGGCATGAGTTACTTGTTTTGCAATCTACTTGTTTTGGCTCGGGTGATCAAAATGTTCATGGTTTAGGTGATTCTTGACAAATTTGTGAAACCGGACAAACGCATTGTTGACTATAGGACAGTCGTTACAGGAGTTACTGCACAAGATATCGAAAATGCTACTTTCTCTGTGGTAGATATTCAGGTATACCTTGTTGAGTCTATCTATTGATTCTTTTTTTTTTATTTTTTTTTCTTGACAATTCATAGTGGTTATTTAACTTTTGAATTGTGCAGAAAGAATTGCTGCCCTTTCTTTCTAATGGTGCTATTTTGGTAGGTCACAGTTTAAACAAAGACTTGAAAGGTAAGTAGAATGTTCAAAGTACAATGATAAGAGTATTGATTTTGTTAATTTTATTGATTTTACTTGTTAGATATAATTTTTTTGGTATTATGATTTCAGTGTTGAAGATAGATCATCCAAAAGTGATTGATACAGCACTTGTGTTCAAGTTTTCTAATGCACGAAGGTCCAGAAAACCTTCACTTAATGACCTTTTCAAGGTAAGTCGATAATGGTTTTGCTCTATTCTTGAAATAATTACATTCTTTCTTCTCCTAATCTCTTTTAAATTAATCTTTCCAGGCAATTTTTGGTACCGAAGTCCGAAAGGTAGGCGTTTCTCATGATTGTGTACAAGACGCAGCGGCTGCGATGAACGTTGCCCTTGCTTTTATAGAAAAAAGTTTTGACACAACAATTACACCAACTGAAGAGGTTTATCTTTTAAAAAACTTAAATCTTTACCAAAATTTTAGTTTTTTTCATAAATTTAGTTAATTACAATGTTTTGCAATTTTTTTTTATAGATGCTGGAGGATGAGAAATCAAGGCTCTTTCTTCATAAAATCCCTCACTATGTGTCACCTGAAAAACTTAACCTTGCTCTCGCTGGAGAGTTTCGTTCCACAATGTTTAAACTTGATGTTAAGGTTGGAATCAAAACCATATATGAATTTTTATGTATATTCTCTAAAGTTTCTGACCTCTCATGGGTTTTTTTCTGTTGGCAGTCAGCAAAAACACAGGGAGGTTATTATTGTGCTGTTGTTGTTTTCGGTAGTTCCAATGAAGCTAATCAAGCATTTCAAAACGTTGGTGGATACCAAGATACGGTATTGTAGAATCTCTACTTTTTGTCAAGGTATCGAGACTCTCTGATTGAAAGTGTGATGAAATGAGTTTAATGCATTATGTTTTTTTTTTTTTTTCAGGATTCATCTGGTTTGCCACAGAAACTGATGGGCTTAAAGATGGATTCGGGATTAAGTGCTAATTGTTATGTCCGTAAAATGGCCTAAGATCAATGATAAAACCTTGGATTAGGTTAACTATTATGTACTGCTTTTAATTTCGGATGAAAACTTGCTTCTATCCTTTTCTTTCCTTCTATCCTTTGGTTTGCCACATTTGTGTTTGGTTATTCAACGACTTGTCTGTTTTGTAATTTGTACAATCAATTGCAAAGCTAGTATATTGTTACAGTATTAAAGTGCAATTCTAATAAAATAACATAGTAAATCATATAGAAAATAGATAGAATCATTCGTTATTATGTTTTGTAATTTGCAATTTCATTAAAATTTAGGTGACTTTAATGTTTTTATAAACATTTTGGTAGTAAATTGTTATAACCTGAGTTTTTTTTAAAAATCTATTATACTTATGTGATTAAAAAACCAGAGTTTTGAAGCTCAGTCGCTTTCGTAGTCGTCTTCCTCATCTCCAAAGGAGAAGACCGATGCGTCTGCAGCGATAGCTTTAATATCACTAACTGCTAATGACTCATTCCGTACTTGATTGTAAAGACCAGAGGACGATGAACTTGTGACACTTCTGTTTGCAGAATGGTCATCGGTCTTTTGTGGCTCATTGATCTGATGAGGTTTACTAGTTGTGTGCATCGAGCCTACGGTATTCTCGGTAGTTGAATTAGACTCTCTGTGTTTCGAGTTTCCTTCCTCTTCTTCCCCATCGCTGTCGGAGAATACATCATCGTCTCTGTTCTGTTTAGACTTGATTTTGCCTGAATCAGTACCGGAGCTGCTTTGAGGATGTTGTTCGGTGGAGTAAGAAGAACCAGCTTTAGGTTTCGTTTGTTGAGAGTTGTCGGATTCTATCATTACAATCTCGACATGGAACCCCGGTGCAGGTAGTTTTCTCTGCAAAAACCGTCAACAGGATCAAGCTTAATGGATAGAGCAAACAGGCTTGTTTCACAGATCAGTAAGGTTAATAGCACTTTCTCTTTTTACCTTTTCGAAGCCATCAAAGTCGATACCTTTCAGCATTGTTCTCTTATCAGTCAGTGTAGTATTTAGCCAACTGCGTGTAGAGAGAACAGAGAGAGTTTGTGAAGTTTATCGATTTCGGAAGATGTGAGCAGGCACTTGTGAGGTGAAGGAAAAGAGTTTACCAGTAGAAATCTCCATCACTGTCTTGAAAGTGGACTTTGAAGTCGCCGGCTAATTCCGTTAGACCAGCTTCACCTGGTATTGCAAAGACAACCACTCCTTTTTTCGGTGCCTTTATCCAAAAATCTTCAGGCTACAGCACACAAAAACAGGTTTTATATGTCAAGACAAATCGTTGTTATGTAGAAAATAGCAACAGGAGAACAATGATTACCCCCAAATCCTTGGTTTTCTGATGTTTCTTTGTCGAGAAAAGTATATCTGTTCAATAGAAGAAAAAAATAGCATCTTTCACATATGCGAAGCTACAAAAGAAAAGAAAAAAAACTAGCAATGTACCATTGTGGTCTGAGATTGTAATGGAAGGTCTAATCCAGTAAGGGCAGTTGATTAGACGAAACCCTCTGAGCATGCATCTACATAAATGTTTGTTCGCTTGTTAGGGATATGTGAATATTGCCACGATCAAACTAACTTATTGGTCAGATTTTTTCTTAAGCATACCTTCGTTCAGGCGGAACTTTCCCGTCAAACTGATTTTGAATACGTTCGTAGTACTTGACATATCGCTGAAGGGAACAGAAAAGCTCGTTTAATAGGATGAGGATGGAGAATTTAACAAGCACATAAGAAGATTGGTATGAGCTCAGGACTTACAATCTGACTTGGGAGAACAAGAGCTTTCCCGTCGAGACATCTCTTTTGGTTATAGTAATCTATAGCTTCCTCAGCTGTAGGAAAGAACTGCAGTGGAGTTTACCAGTCAGATCAGTCACAGGAGTCTTACAAAGAAGGAATGTGTGCATCGGCCAAAAATTTGCTTTTAAGTCTCACCTTGAGATATAGAAGAAGACAGCAGATCATCAATCCGGTTCTTGCCATTCCGGCTTTACAATGAACTACCACTACTTTTTGGATGTCTTCCTTCAGCCATGTGTATGCACTTTGACAAAATGATGGTATCAATTGAATTGGAGGACAATTATGGTCATCAAATGGGAAAGATGCAACCTGAAATATTGGAATTCAGATATGTTATGAATTAAACTCTATAAGAGGTCTACAAACACTAGCTTTGGAAACAAGGGCAACGACAGAAACTGTATGGCCTGAGATAGCAAGTGTGTATATACCTTCCCCTCAAATCTTGAAGCATCGTACAATCTCTCTGAACAAAGGTTGTAGACCTTATATTTGTCCTGCATATTGAGAACAAGGTTTAGAGATCTTGCGTGCATCTACATGATCAAACTTAAGCCAATCAACCACTACATTTCCGGGCTGCAATGTCTAATCTAATCCAACTGGTATGAATCATATAAGAATTGGTGGAGTTGTCAGAAACTCATACGGTTTATGTTAAAAGGCTTCCAGTCTGTGTCAATGGTTTACCTTGTGATGAGTTTCAAAAAACTTGATCACCTCTTCCATGTGATTGCGATATAGTCCCTGTATATGACATTTTTCTATGAGAAACTCAAGGCCTAGAGAAGAAAAGAACTAGCTGGGGAACTTATATTTCAGACCAGGACAAGGCTTGTGTACCTCGAAAAATCCGAAAAGACCAGAGCTTATATCACCAGCTGGGAACCCCATTGCGATTATATTCTCAGTTATATATGTCATGTCCAAATCGAATTCCCCCTCCTGAAGATTGGATCAAGCTATTGAGACTATGATGTGTGTCACTACAGTTTCAAGAATCTAACAAAACCAAGGAAGACAAAAATTACTATACCTGGTATCTTCTTTTGTTCTGAGAGACAATGTGGCGTGCTTTCACCTGCATTGCTTTTACGGCACCACGAGATGAATCGACCACGGCTTTTGTGAGCGACTCAAGAGCACCACCAACTTGCGTGTTTGGTGATCTGGGGTCACCGGCCTCGTCAGACCCTTTCGTCGGCAAATGCAGACCAAGCTCAGAGGTGAATCTTGATAAAGCTGACATCCCAGAATCTGCAGCGTTTGGATCTTGCTGCGGGAACTTAAAACTTTTGGCCCAAGAAGAAAGACCAGAAGAAGAAAATAGAGATGGCGGTGATTCGCGTGGGGAGGAATCTGGCGGGCAAGGAACTATATCCTCCGTTTTACTTGAAGGCACAGCCCCGGAAGATGTAGCAGGTGTTTGAGTATCAGCCTTTGCAATAGAAGCTTCTGTACTAACGGATTCTTCACGAGTTTCTCCTGCAGAGCTCACGGGATCTTCTTCAACGCCCATAACTTTTTCAGAACTACCAGCAACGAATACATCTTTCTCAATTAGTATAGCTGGAGATTGAGATGAAGAGCCAGCAGGATCAGTCTCCATTTTACTTGACGAGCAAACACTAACCTAATAACAAAGGAAATTTCACGTTTGAGTATTAGCTCAGCTTCTCAGTTCACGTTTGAAGAACACACAAACGACTCCAATTCTCACGTATCCATGAAAATGTATATACACGCTTGTGTGCGCATAAACAAAATCCAGCTAAAGCTATCGGCTGACTTCGCTTCTAGAATCATCAGAAAGAGCAATGACTACGAAAATTTGATTCGCAGGAGAAGGAATCTAAGACCGTACTAGTGCATTGCTATAATCCAATAGGTTCGCAAATTCGAAAATACAGTCGCATCCGTTTTCACATTTCTCAACGCCAAAATCAATGACGGGGTCGTAGAAATAGATCTTTCAAATCATAAAAGCGAGTGAAATCATCTAGCGGAAGCAGATCAAAGAGGCGTGAAATGAAACTAGACTTCCTATTCGACAAGCATTGGCCGGAAAAGGAGAAGAAAAAAACAAAAAAAACGAGACTAGACATTGGTTACCGGAGAATGCGGGACGATAAGCTTCGAGTTTCTTCGTAGTGAAGAAGAGATTCAAAGAAGGGAAGAAGATGGAGGAAGCAGATTCCGTTTGATTCAGAGCAGCGTACGAAATTGCCGACGAACGTGCGGAGATTAACGATCAATCCCCGTCAGCTACGGCCTTTTATCATCCCCCGCTCTTGCCGGTCAGAAATTAGTCAAATCGCTCATTGGGCCTTTCAAATGGGCCTACGTGGGCTGGAATATACTCCTAGCTACTGCCATGTCTCTCATTTTAAACATATGCAAATTCTTTCTTGAAAGTTGAAAATTAACAGTATTTATATTCATTCCCACAAAGGCACAAACCATTTGCATTCCTAAATACTTTTAGTAGATTTTTTTGTTAGAATCTAATTTTTAAAAATATTTCATTAGAATTGTTAATTTGTTTGATATAATGTTATCTGCACATTCTATTTCATAAATGCTGCTTTTATGTTTTATGTCTATGCTAGCAACATATGGATTGAAAAATCGGTCATCATACATACACCAATCAAACTTTTATAGAACTGTAATACTAGGACAAACAAGTATAGCATATAGTTTTCCAAACCCAAGTGTTGTTACAATACCAACGTTATTAGCTTGAAATAAAGATTATAGATTTAAAATAAAAAACATCCCCCAAAAATTCCTTTTGAATAAAATTAATGAAGGTTAAGAAGGTGGCCTATAATATGCATAAGCAGCATAAAAACTTTGAGACAATGTAAGGACTAGTAGAATAACCGCAGCACAGAAAGAGACAATGGCCCATGGATTATTGAAGTACTTGTGTTTCAAGGCCGCTCTCCAAGCATTCCACTTTTGATTGTAATAACGATTAACCTCAACTGATAACCGAGACAGATAACTATCTTCTGTGTCGAAAACAACTTCTTCACATAACCGGTTGAACAAATTCGCGACTTCAGAATCGCTCCCTAGCCAATGTTCGATTATACCGCAGTAGTGTAAGTAGCTAACATCTTCGTGAGAATCTATTAGATTGTCCATGAAGATTATGTAGGATGTTATGTCATTGCTCGAGTCGATATGGCACTGTTCAAAAGCTATAAGGTTCAAGAAAAGAGATTTGGTACCTACAACAAAAAACAACAAGAGATAAAGAATTACGGATTTGGAAAGAGAGATGTGAAAATGGAAGCCACCGTTTTTAACAAAAAAAAAATCCGTAATTCCTTAAAACATTGAAAAAAGTGATTTTGTTTCATCATCTACAAAATGTTATAATTTTCAATGTTTTAAGGAATTACGGATTCTTTTTTTGGTTTGAAAAAAGTGAATTTGTTTCATCATCTAGACTTCTTGCCAGCTTTAAAAAACACTCTTTTTATTTGCTTAAATAATTCAGAATTAGTCAATATACAGGGAATAATTGATGACATTTCCTTACTTCAACCATTTGATATATGAGGAGAGAAGTTGAACCAAACCAATTTATATAATTATATGTCGCACCAAAAATGGGTTTTGATAAATAAATAAATAAAAAATGAAAAATTATTTTTCTTCCTAACTAATATGGGCAGGGATTTAAAAAAAAAAAAAAGTGTGGAAAACGTGAACTTACCATCGTGAATGAGTAGCCTCGGGATCTCTAGATAACCGTTATTGAATTGAATATCCCAAAACCGGTCGGTTTTTCTTCTCCTAAACTTAATACCGGCCTCTCTCAGTTCCGTCACGCAATGTATCAGCTGTTGTCGGCGCTTGTCCGCCACGCGCGTGTTACGAGACCATCTTTTTCTTGATAACCTTGGCTCCGGTTTAGGACTAGACCGGAGCAGACTTCGACGGAAAACATCTAGACAGTGCAACTCGCCCATGTCAGCGAATGGGTCAAAGGCTTTATCTCCCGCCAGATAGTTCTCCAGTTTTGACTGGTCGGTTTTGGTCATCGGCTCGTCCGTTGGCATTAGTGGATCAAAGAACCGAACTGCTAATTGCGCCACTAAACCGGCTTGGTTCCGTGTACCAAGCTGTAGCTCTAATAACCGGTTTAGAATGAACAATGGAAGTTGATTTTCCAGCATTATCATATCACGTTGAATTGAATGCATCGACCCTCTCATCGCAAAAACCGGATCATTACGTGCATATCTACACAAAATACAAAAAAACAATAATATATAGTCGAAATGATTGAGATCGGTTAAGAAATTATTTGAGATAGCCATAAATTAACCAACAATTGAAATCAGGCTTACCCGAGTTCCGTGAATCCTTCAACGGCTCCTCTGAAGAGCTCAAGCACAAAACAACCATCAAGAACAAGCATTTCGATGAATTCATTATTGTTCAAACCGAAAGGACCTTCATAGCAAGCTCTAGCCTTCTCCTCGAGCTCTCTCATGGCGTCAATATACATTTTAATGTCTTGGTTCGTACGTTTCAAGATTCTACTGACCGCACGCCATTTGTGACTGTCCATCGACCGGAGCCGTTTCTTACCGTGGTGGTACGGACCAAGCGAGACGGTCTGAGGGAAATACGATTTGTTGTCGTTTTCTTGCAAGTAGTATGGAACTCTGTAGATACAGAGCTTTCCCCAGATCGTCGTGTCGTCGTCTCTATGTGCTTGCTCGAGCTTGTCCGTGATTGAGATCACCCAATCGTCTCTTGTCTCTCTAGGGCTCTCTTTGGTTACCTCGATCTTACCGGCCTCGGACAGATCAGTCTGCTCGTGGTTATGATTGTTTTGGTCTTGATCGGATCTGGTGACTACTTCGGGTAAACCGGGGAGGTTTTGATCTTGATTAACCGGTTCGATTCCTTGGTTCTCGGTTTCGAGTTTTTCGCGGATCTTGAGGGTGAGTAAGTACCAGCTCAACATGTCTTTGTAGAAGACCGCCACCATCTTTTTGTTGGTTGAAGCTTTTTTTTTCTGGAGAATGAGAGAGCGAGGAAGAGAGAAGTAGGTGTAAAATATCCGAAGCTTTTATCAAAGAGAAAAGAAATATCAATAGCAACTATATGTAATGAATTGAAGCTATAATTGGTTACTTATTGTACTTATGGACCCAACTGATCTGTAATGACAACCACCATAATTAGATGTATTTAAACACACACACACATTAATAATTTTGAAAAATAACAACTAAAATTTATATTCTTTTGACTATTCGTTACTCCCTCCGTTTCACAAAGAGTATCGTTTTAAGGTTTTGTTTTTGTTTTACAAAGAGTATCATTTTGTATTTTCAATGCAAAATTGTAAAAAAATTCCAGTTTTAACCTTGTTATATTAGTGTAATTAGAAAGAGAAATTTGTTTTGTGTATTAATAAGTGATATAATAGACTTTTTATTTGCTTTCTTAATATGTGTGAAAAAAGTAAAATGACACTTTTTATGAAACATAGGAAGTACAATAGATACATTAATTGGAACATTGCCGGCGTGAAGAGAGGTATTCGCTTCTCTAAATTAGGAATGATCAAAAATTCAAAACCACCTAAACGATACTAAAGAGCTGTTTTTTTTTTATAGTTTAAATTAAGATATTATATAGGATTGTGTGTATAACCATGTTAAATGTAATATGTACAATAAAACGAGTATTTACGAGTCAGATAATTATCCAGATACATGGCGAATAATTACAAGATAATTAGTATCCGATATCCGAATATTACCCGCAAGTAATAGAATTATGATGTCCATTATCCGCAAGTATACCTTTTTTTAGGATGATACAGACCAAATAACAAATCAAGGACGGTTAACGGGCAAGTGCCCAAATGACTAGAAATGAACTCATATAGGAAACATGAGAGTCGTTGGACTAGATAAGATAAGCTATCTTGTCAAATCAGGGAAATTTTCTAGTTAAAATCACAAAATGAAACTATTCCTCTTAGTGTCCACTTCAAGTTCACATGTCATCACGGTTATTGATGTTTTGGCGGGTTGATTTTGATTCATTAAAATAGTTTTCTTATATGCTTTTCAACTACAAGTTATTGTTAGGGAAAAAGTAAAGAAAAAACAGATTTGGTGAGAGCATGACGGAACATGTCCATTACACAGCTAGTAATGAACATGGCACGACCTCGTCATTTTTCGTATAAATGATGTTTGCTGTAACAAACTTTAAATCTATTGGTCCGGACACGTTTTATTTGTTTATGTTTGTTAGTCAAACTCTAAATTATATGATTTTTTTTTATAATAAATCCTTGTAGTCCGTCCGGTATGGAGGATATACTAGTCCATGAGTGGTCCGATAGTCTAACAACGTAACCCGGTACGTAGCTCGACAACTGATCATTCTTTGATATGGATATCAGATCACTTCTCTTCTTGATCTCCGACCAAGTCTCGGAAAGTCATATGAAACCATTATATACACTGGTGTTCCAAAATTACCACGTGTCTGGTTACCATTCGTAGGATATTTATCTTTTAGTAGACGAACTACCTCGAATTTTTTTCCACAACAATGAATAGTATTATAATGAGTAATTGCATTATAAAATAATTTTTCATTCTGTTCTTCTCCAATAACAAAGTAAAATTAAACTTGAGGATGACAAATAGGAAAAAAGAAAAAAAAATTTGGAGAACAACCTTCCCTAGTTTTTTTAACATATGGCTTCAAAAATATAGTGAAGTCAAGCTTTTATTTTACTTTTTGAAATACACTAGAAGCATGCTGTGAAGAAAAATACAGAAATGTTGGGCAATAAAAGGAAAATAAACATTCCCAGTTTAGTGAAAGAACCTATGGAATAATAATGAAAATTAAGAAGGTGGCTTAAAATATGGATAAGCACTAAAAAAACTTTGAAATAACGTGAGAAATAGCAGGACAAGTGCAGCAAAGAAAGAGAAATATGCCCAAGGGTTATTGAAGTACTTGTGTTTCAAGATCGCCTTCAGAACATTCCACTTTCGGCTATAATTACGGTCAACCTTGTTCGACAATTGAGACAAATAACTATTTTGAGGGTCGAAAGCTACTTCTTGACATAGCCGGTTGAACAAATCCGCAACTTCAGAATCATTTCCTAGCCAGTGCTCGATAATACCACAGTAGTGCAAATAGCTAACATCTTGTGGAGAATCTATTAGATTATCCATGAAGATTATGTAGGATGTTATGTCGTTGCTCGAGTCGATATGGCATTGTTCGAAAGCTATAAGATTCGAGAAGAGAGATTTGGTACCTACAAAAAACATGAGGCAATGTGTTTCTGTAAGTTTAAGGAGTTATTGGATTCTATCGAAAAAATGTATTTTCCATTTTCTTACATTTTTTTTGCCATTGCTTAAATCATTATGGTTTGGTCAATATGGACTTAATGACTATTTCTATACTTTAGCAACTTGAGCACAATACACCAAATTTTGTTTTGATATTTATTTTTATAGAAAATAAAATTAGATGTATTTGGACTGTTTAAACGAGAAATATTTGTAAATACAATTAGACCATGACATGTAGTCTATTGTTTGTACTAATGCATCGCACGGCAAAACGGATATATATCGTGTCGATATGTCAACACCAAAATTTAAACCGGTATAATGCATATAATTTATAAAAAAATAGAAATGTAAACTTAATTACCGTCATGGATAAGCAGTTTGGGGATCTCTAGATAACCATTTTTGAATCTTATATCCCAAAACCGGTCGGTTTTTCTTGTCCTGAATTTTATACCGGCCTCTCTTAGTTCAGTCACGCAATGTATCAGTTGTTGTTGGCGCTTATCCGCCACACGTGTTTTCCATGACCATCTCCTTCGTGACAACCTCGGCTCTGGTTTCGTACTAGGCCGAAGCAGACTCCGACGGAAAACATCTAGACAGTGCAATTCGTCCTTGTCCTTGTCGGCAATTGGGTTAAAGAATTCATCTTTTCCCGTCGGGTTTTCGAGATTTGACTGGTCGGTTTTGGTCAACGGTTCGTTTGTTGGCATTAGTGGGTCGAAGAACCGAACTGCCCATTGTGCCACTAAACCGGTTTGGTTTCGCGGACCTAGCTGTAGCTCTAATAACCGGTTGAGAACAAACAAAGGAAGTTGATTTTCCAGCATCACCATGTCACGTTGAATCGAATGCATCGATCCTCGCATAGCGAAAACTGGATCGTTACGATCGTATCTACGTCCAAACATCAAAACAAACAAAAAAGATATTATGAGAAAAATAAATAAAAAGTCAACAACTTAGATAACCGGATATAAAAAGTTAGCAAGTATATGAGATAACCGGAAAAAAATTGAATCACGTTTACCCGAGTTCCGAGAATCCTTTATCAGCTCCTCTGAAGAGTTCAAGAACAAAACAACCATCAAGAACCAACATTTCAGTGAACTTGTTACTACTCATAACAATAGGACCTTCGTAGCAAGCACGAGCCCTCTCCTCGAGCTCTTTCATGGCATCAATATACATTTCGATGCCTTGTTTGGTGCGTGCCATGATCATATTGACCGCCCGCCACTTGTGTCGTTCCATAGGCAGGAGATGTTCCTTGCCATGGTGGTACGGACCAAGCGAGACGGTCTGAGGGAAGTAGGATTTGTTGTCGTTCTCTTGAAGGTAATGTGGAACTCTATAGATACATAGCCTTTCCCAGCTAGTTGTGGCGTCTTCTCTAAGTGCTTGTTCCATCTTGTCTTTTATCGAAATCACCCATTCTTCTCGAGTCTCTTCAGGTTGCCGGTTTCTTGTTTGTAGTTTTTGGCGCATCACAAGGGTGAGCAAGTACCAGGTCAACATGTCTTTTTGGATCAAAGACATGGCTTGATTATTTTTTCTTCGTTTGACAAAATTCAGCCAAGGAAGAATCGGTCCAAACGATGGTGGTGGCGGTGGCGGTGGTGGTGGTGGATTTTGGTTTTTTCTATTGAAGAAATATCGCCGAGAAGGAATAGATCTAAATGATGGTGGTAGTGGTGGTGGCGGCGGTGGATTTCTGCTTCTTCTTTTAAAGAAATACCGTTGTGGAGGAATATATCTAAACGATGGTGGTGGTGGTGGCGGTGGTGGTAAAGTAAGAATCCGCACCATTTTTGTTGGTTGAAGCGTTAGCAAAAGATTGAGCTAGAGGGAAAAATGTCAAAAGCAAAAATGTACTAACATACAACAGATCTCTACATGGCTACATTGCAAAACATATATATGCACACATTAATAAGTTTATACAATATGTACATATATTATACATCTAATCATACACATACATTATTTATAAGTTTGACAAACTTTAAATTTGCTGGATAAAGCCATGACTGGCCACGTTTGGTTTGTTTTTAATCTACAAATTCATATAAAAATACTAGAAAACGACTTGTTCGTTACGACGTACAAGCTCCATTATGATAGCTATAAAGGAAGAATTTCTCAAGATAAAAACCTGAGTCTCGTCAGTGTGGAGATATGAGTTATGCCATGTTTTGGTTCTTGTGGTCTTATGAGTTTATGAGACAAATACCCAAAACTTCTTGGTAATCTATAAACTCATTGTAATAAAACGCCCAAAACTCTTATTTTTAGATTAGTCACTACCATTACAATTGGAATACAATAAAAAAAAAACAGAGTCAAGAAGATACAAACATTCCAACTTGGAATGAAAGAAAATCAAGAAGGTGGTTTGAAATAAGCATAAGCGGTGAAAAAACTCTGAAATAATGTGAGAAATAGAAGAATAACTGCTGCAAATAAAGAGAAATATGCCCAAGGATTATTGAAATACTTGTGTTTCAAGGTCGCTTTCACAGCATTCCACTTCCGGCTGTAGTTACGGTCAACTTTATTCGATAATTCAGATAAATAACTATTTTGGAGGTCAAATGCCACTTCTTGACATAGCCGGTTGAACAAATCCGCAACTTCAGAATCACTTCCTAACCAGTGTTCGATGATACCACAATAATGCAAATAGCGAACATCTTCGGCAGAATCTATTAAATTGTCCATGAATATTATGTAGGATGTTATGTCGTTGTTTGAGTCGATATGGCATTGCTCAAAAGCTATAAGATTCGAGAAGAGAGATTTGGTACCTACAACAAATACGAGAGACCATATATAGGGTGTTTTTGTAAGTTTTAAGGAATTATGGGGATTCTCTAGGAAAAAAATGCATTTGCTTAAAGTCATTCCGAATTGGTCAAATATGGAATAATTGATGACAGTTTAATAATCAATTTACTAAAGCAACATGTGGAGAAGAATTGAACAAAAGTACAAAACACAATATACAAAAATGTCGTACAAAATTTTGGTTTTGAGTTTTTTTTTTTTCATAAAATGATTCACGTTGGAGTGTAAAATATGATTAGAAAAACCATTTATATGCAGATGGATATCACATTGTGATTTCTAAGTAATATGTTCGTTATCAACACTTTTAAGAGATAGGTGTAAGAGTTAGAATTGAAATGAATTAAAAAAATAAGAAAGAGCGAAAAACGTTAACTTACCGTCATGGATAAGTAGTTTGGGTATCTCCAGATAACCGTTTTTGAACCTAATATCCCAAAACCGGTCGGTTTTTCTTCTCTTGAATTTAATACCGGCCTCTCTTAGTTCCGTCACGCAGTGTATTAGTTGTTGTTGGCGCTTGTCTGCCACTCGCCTTTTCCACGACCATTTGGTTCGTGATAACCTTGGCTCCGGTTTAAGACTTGGCTGGAGCAAACTTCGACGGAAAACATCTAGACAATGCAACTCTTCTTTGTCCTTGTCAGCAATTGGGTTAAAAAAATTATCGTTTTCTAGCGAGTTCTCGATTTCTAGCTGGTCGGTTTCGGTTGATGTTTTATCGGTTGGCATTAGCGGGTTTAAGAACCGAATTGCTAATCGCGCCACTAAACCGTTTTGGTTTTGTGTACCAAGTTGTAGCTCTAATAACCGGTTGAGTACGAACAAAGGAAGTTGATTTTCCAGCATTACCATGTCACGTTGAATTGAATGCATTGATCCTCGCATCGCAAAGACCGGGTCGTTACGACCATATCTACCCAACACCAAAAAACAAGTCAAAGAGATCTTCTGAAATCAGACCGGTTTAGCAAATATATGAGAAAACTGGATAAAGACAGTGTATAATCTCATATTAACCGATCCTCGACCTGAATCAAACTGAAATAATGATCCAAAAACCATACTAGATTTTAAAACGTTTAAAAACTAATCATTTTTTATTCTAAAAACCAAAACTGAACCGAACAAAAAAAAAAACCTATTTAAAACCAAAATTTATTTGAAAATTAAAAATATTTTTCACCAAAATCTACCGTATGATAGTTGTGATTTATAAAATCGAACCGAAATTAATCAAGCTTACCCGAGTTCTAAGAATCCTTTATCGTTATTGGCTCCTCTGAAGAGTTCAAGAACAAAACAACCATCAAGAACCAGCATTTCCGTGAACTTGTTACTGCTCGAACCAATAGGACCTTCGTAACAAGCACGAGCCTTCTCCTCAAGCTCTTTCATGGCGTCAATATACATTTCGATGCGGTGCTTGGTGCGTTTCATGACCATATTGACCGCACGCCATTTGTGATGTTCCATGGGCACTAGATGTTCCTTGCCATGGTGGTACGGACCAAGCGAGACGGTTTGAGGGAAATAGGACTTCTTGTCGTTTTCTTGAAGGTACTGTGGAACTCTATAGATACATAGCTTGTCCCAGCTAGTCGTCGCGTCGTCTCTAAGTGCTTGATCCATCCTGTCTTTGATCGAAATCACCCATTCTTCTCGTGTCTCTTCGGGTTTCTGGTTTCGGGTTTGGAGTTTTCGACGCATCATGAGTGTGAGCAAGTACCAGGTCAACATGTATTTGTGGTATGTTTTTCTTCTTCTTCTACTTATTATTAAATGCCGTAGAGGAAGAATCGGCCCAAATGGTGTTGATGGTGGTGGTGGCGGTGGTGGTGGTCGTGACCGTGGCAGAAGCGGTAGCCGTGGCGATGGCGGCGGTGGTGGTGGTCCAATTAGCACTGGTTGACTTCTAGTTAGTCTTTGGATAAAACTTCCAGCAAACCGAGTAGTAATTGGCCCGAATGATGGTGGTGGTGGTGGTGGTGGTGGTTGTCGATTAGTAAGATTCACCATTTTTTGTTGTTTTGGTTGAAGCTTTTTTCAGAAGATTGAGAGTGAGGGAGAAAATGTGAAAAGGGAAGATGTAACAACTGAATTTAAGTTGTGATTGGTTGCTAATATTTATGGACATCTGTAATGACAACAACCATAAACTATTATACATTAATACATCTGTGCAGGGCAGTATACACACTATACACACGTTGTTAATAAGTCTGACAAACAGAAGAAAAGAGTCTGGCATTGTAATCAATAATGCCTTGACGGGCCATGTTTTGTTTAAAAAACTCTTTTTAAAAGACTATAAAAGTCGTGTGACATATTATCGTAATATAGTAATATATTTTAATGAAGTGAGATATTGAAATATTCAAACTCTTTTTTTTAAGAAAAAAAAATACTATGTACTCAACAATTGAGATTTGAAATATCAAATATCCAAACTCTTCTTATTAATTTTTTTTCTTCTAAGATGTCAATAAAATAGCTAAGTTTAGACTTTTATTACTAGCATTCTTAAATGTCTCAAGTCAACGAGACCTATACAGCTGTACGTAAATATAATACTCTCTCCGTTTTATAATAAATGTTATTTAGAAAAAATGTATCTAGAATGTAACTCGATGTATTTCGAATTTAATACATCCAGATACATTGCAGATACATTTTCTTCAAATGACAATTATTATGAAACAGAGGAAGTACTACATATTCGCATCTTCTAGAAATCTTTTATATCTTCTATATGCATTGTGCCAAAACATCTTACAATAGAGATACCAAATTTCGGTTTATGCAATCATATTTATTTATTAATGTTAATTAGATTTAAAAAATCGTTAGTACAGTATATTAAATTTCAAATTCTTTTCTGTAATAAATTTTGAAAATCTTCTAGAAATCTTTGATATCTTCTATAGGGCCAGGGAGGAATCCAATTAAATAAATCGTAGAGAACGGAAACTCGCGATCGGCACATGGCACGACCTCACCATTCTCGTATAAATGATGTGGTGCTCTTATAGAAAGACTCCAAATTAAAGTAAACTCATACAGTATATTAAGATTTAAATATTCAAAATCTTATTTAAAATTTCGACCAATCAAAAATAGTGTTCAGACATAGTGTCCAAGTATAGGGAACCGAATAAGCCCCGATGCGACGAACATGTATCCAAACCCGGGTTAGATAATATAGAGATCCAAACTCCGCCAACGGAAATTTTCTTAAGTTTGTTCTCTCTCGTTCTTTCATAGAGTTAGTTAGACAATTGCTGCCTTGATCTGTTATTTTTTTTTTTGGTTATTATTCGGTTACTCTTTATTCATCATATATTCACCTTATTTTTTTAGGTGAAAACCATTTGTAACCCGTAATTCTCACAAGCAAGTGTATCACTAACTCACTGTTTTTTTTTGGTCTGTAGTGATTGAACAAATATTATCAACTACTTGTAGGATATGGCTTCCAAACAACTATAGTCCAAATTAATGTTAAAAAAAAACAAGAAAACATAAACATTCTAAATTATATGAAAACATAATCAATTAGTGTTACGAGTTTGGCTTATAATAAGCATAAACAGCATAGAAACTCTGAGATAATGTGAGGATTAGCAGAATAACAGCAGCAAAAAAGGAGAAATATGCCCAAGGGTTATTGAAGTACTTGTGTTTTAAAGTAGCCTTCAAAGCATTCCACTTACGGCTGTAATAACGGTTAACCTCATCAGAGAGTCGAGACAGATAACTGTATTTGGGATCGAAAACCACTTCTTTACATAACCGGTTGAACAAATCCGCAACTTCAGAATCACTCCCTAGCCAATGCTCGATGATACCACAATAGTGCAAGTAGCTAACATCTTCGGAAGAGTTTATTAGATTATCCATGAAGATGATGTAGGATGTTATGTTGTTTCCCGAGTCGATATGGCACTGCTCAAAAGCTATTAGATTTGAGAAGAGTGACTTGGTACCTACGATAAACGAGGGGAGGGTTAGGGTTTAAGAGAAATGCCATTTTTCTCGAGCTAGATATCACATTATGATTCCTAACAAATATTTTTTGTTTGTCAAAATCCAAATAAACGAGAAATAGATTTAAGGGCAATTTAACATTTACGAATTGAAAATTAAGAAATAAAGAAAACTTTTTAACTCACCGTCATGGATTATTAGTTTGGGTATCTCTAGACAACCGTTATTGAATTGAATATCCCAAAACCGGTCGGTTTGCCTTCTCTTGAACTTAACACCAGCTTCTCTTAGTTCCGTCACACAATGTACCAGTTGTTGTTGACGCTTGTCCACGAGGACCACCACGCGCCTATCCTGAGATCTCTGATTCGGTGGTGTCGGACTAGACCGTAGGAGGCTTTGACGGAAAACATCCAGACAGTGCAACTCCCCCTTGTCCCCAAGCAAGTCAAACGATTTTTCCAGCCAGTTCATGAGTTTTGACTGGTTTGGTTTGGTCAACGCCTCTCCCGTTGGCATTAGTGGATCAAAGAAGCGAACAGCTACATGTGCCACTATACCGGTTTGGTTCTGTGTACCGAGCTGTACCTGTAATAACCGGTCTAGAATGAACATAGGAAGTTGATTTTCCAGCATTACCATGTCACGTTGAATCGAATGCATCAATCCTCGCATCGCGAAAACGGGATCGTTGGGCGCGTATCTACATATATAACATCAAAAAAATAATAATAAAAAAACAACATCAAAATCAGCTAATTTAGATGACCGGATCTCGAGTGAGACCGGTTTAGCAAGTATATGAGATAACCAGATCCAAAACCAGAAAATTTAGTCAGATTTACCCAATTTCCTGGAATCCTTCAACGGTTCCCCTGAAGAGCTCGAGAACAAAACATCCATCAAGAACAAGCATTTTCGTGAAGTCATTACTATCCATATCGTTTTGACCTTGGTAGCAAGCACGAGCCTTCTCCTCGAGCTTTTTCATGGCCTCAATATAGATCTCGATGCCTTGCTTTGTACGTTTCAAGACCTTATTGACCGCACGCCACTTGTGATTCTCCATGGACCGGGTTTGCTCCTCCCCGTGGTGTTACGGACCAAGCGAGACAGTTTGAGGAAAATACGACTTGCTGTCTTCTTCGTGCAGGTAATGTGGAACTCTGTAGATACAGAGCTTGCCCCATTTGTCCTTGTCATCGTCACTATGGACCTCCTCGAGCTTTTCTTTTATCGAGACCACCCAACTATCTTGTGTCTTTTTTTGCCTCTCTTCTATCAGCGTGGAGTGAGTTTGCTCGTGGGTTTGCAAGTCCTGGTCATGATTCGTTCTGTTGCTTTCCGGTAAACTAAGAAGCTGCTGATCTTGAACCGGTTCAGATTGTTGGTTTCTGGTTTTTCTTCCACGGAGCTTGAGACTGATCAAGTACCAGGTCAACATGTCTTTGTTGATGAAAATTGGTTGACCATCGGAATGAACGTAAACTAAAACCATTGTTTTTGCTAGTTGAAGCTTTTTCAGGAGATTGAGAGCGAGAGTGTGTAGTTGTGAGATGCCAAATGAAACGCTGTATTTAATTTAAAGCTGTGATTTGGACATGGGTTTGCTTATTTTTCAATTTACAAATCTCTTATAAAAAGATTTCGTACTCTTATAAAAAGACTCATCATAAATGCTTGTAGTTTATATAGTCAACTAGTGAGATTCAAACACCAAAATCACGCTCATTAATAATAATAAAAAGACTATGCGCTCTTATAAAAAGACTAATAAATTCGTGTAACATACTTAAAGAGAAATTGCACTAGCTGAGAAGGAACGTGAAAATAATTAGTAAAACAAGAAGTTAAAATCCAGTTTTCCATCAAGTGAAATTTTTTTTTGCGCTAAGTATAGTTTATAAAGATTCTAACATTCAAAAGCTTATTAAAAATTCTTATAAGTTCTTGTAGTAATCCAGGAGTGACGACATAGAACATAGAAATATTCAAGGAGTAAAAATTCTAATAATTAAGTTTCTATTAGGTGCTCTTATAAAAAGACACCAATAAACTCGTATAGTAAATTACGTGGCACAAGAACATTAACTAGCGCAACCATCGTAGCGACTACCGGCGCCTTTATAGTCATTGCTACTACTTTGTCACTATATATCACTGTTTTTTTGTGTGTAGTGATTGACCAATTTTCATTAGTTTTTTATATAAAAAGAGTCCAAAATCAAACTTTTTAATACGTTTTTATTACATCAACTATTTGATAATCATAATGTTGCAACGTTAATGTTTTATTCTGAATAGAAGAAAATACAAAATATTGAAAAAAACAAGAAACTAAATGAAAAATAAAATGACAATGAAAGTTAAGAAGGTGGCTTATAATAAGCATAAACAGCATAAAAACTTTGGACCGATGTGAGCACAAGCAGAATAACAGCAGCAAAAAGGAGAAATATGCCCAACGGTTATTGAAGTACTTGTGTTTTAAAGTATTGAAGTACTTGTGTTTTAAAGTAGCCTTCATAGCATTCCACCTACGGCTATAGTAATGGTTAACCTCATCAGAAAGTTGAGATAGATAACTATTTTTGGGATCGAAAAACACTTCTTGACATAGCCTGTTGAACAAATCCGCAACTTCAGCATCACTCCCTAGCCAATGCTCGATGATACCACAATAGTGCAAGTATCTAACATCTTCCGCAGAGTTTATTAGATTATCCATGAAAATTATGTATGATGTTATGTCATTGCTCGAGTGGATATGACACTGTTCGAAGGCTATGAGATTCGAGAAGAGTGACTTGGTACCTACAAGAAACACGAGGAGGGTTAGGGACGGGTCGATTTGTAAGTTTTAGGAATGTAGGGGGTTATATAGATATACATTTGGTTTTTATACTAACCAACAAAAAATTAGAAACGTGATCACGAGTCTACGTACGTGAGTGCGAGAAAATATATATAGAATACCATTTTCTGGAGCTATGTATCTCACTATAAATCCTAACAGTTTTTTTAAAGAAAGAAAATAGTAAAACATAAATATGTGTGGAAAGGAACTAAACAGCAAGAAAGAAATACAAAGAAAACGTTTTTAACTCACCGTCATGGATTAGTAGTTTGGGTATCTCTAGACAACCTTTATTGAACCGAATATCCCAAAACCACTTGGTTTTCCTTGTCTTGAATTTAACACCAGCTTCTCTTAGTTCCGTCACGCCAATGCACGAGTTCTTGTTGTCGCTTGTCCACACCAGGCTTGTATCCAGTAGCGGATCTAGAAATTATTTTTTATCGAAGATAGAAATTAAATAATAAAGCATAATATAATACATAAACCGAAGCCATTTAGCAAAAAAATAATACATAAACAAGAAGGATATTGTTTTGGGGGCAGTGGCCCCTCCCAAACACTATGTACCTCTGCCACTGCGTGTATCTTGAGACCTCTGATCCGATGTCTGACTAAACTGGAGGAGGCTTTGATGGAACACATCAAGACAGTGCAAGTCGCCCTTGTCGCCAAGTGATTTCAAGGATACTCCCAGCCAGGAGGGTTTGAGTTTTGACTGGATCGGTTTGATCAACGCCTCTCCCGTTGGCTTTAGTGGATCAAAGAACTCAACGGCTACTTGTGCCACTAAACCGGGTTGGTTCGGTGTATCAAGCTGTAGCTCTAATAACCGGTCGAGAACGAACAGAGGTAGTTGATTTTCCAGCATTACCATGTCACGTTGAATCGAATGCATCAATCCTCGCATCGCGAAAACAGGATCGTTGCGTGCATATCTACACAACCAAAATAACAATAGAAATCAAATTTTTAGATAACTGGATTCGAAATCAGAACCGGTTTAGCAAGTAACAAGACAAAACCAGAAATTGAGTTAGGCTTACGTACCCGATTTGCTGGAATCCTTGGACGGATCCTCTGAAGAGCTCGAGAACAAAACATACATCAAGAACAAGCATCTCTGTGAACTCATTAATGCTTAAATCAATGGGGCCTTGGTAGCAAGCACGAGCCTTCTCCTCGAGCTCTTTCATGGCATCAATATATATTTTTGTCCGTTGCGTTTCATGATCATATTGACCGCACGCCATTTGTGATGTTCCATGGGCACTAGATGTTCCTTGCCATGGTGGCACAGACCAAGCGAGTGTTGGGCTTTTCAAGCCCATATCCAACTTCCTCATTAGTATGATATTGTCCGCTTTGGGCCCAGGTGGCAAAGCCCGCACGGATTTGTTTTTAGGCTCCTTCCCAAAAGGCCTCATACTAATTAGAGTTGGACATTACTTATTTATTAGATCATTCCTGTCTAATCTTCCGATGTGGGACTTGGATTGATATCCCAATAATCTCCCCTTCAAGCCAAATACCACATCACTCTTAACCTCCAACCTTATGCGAAACATGGCACCATCTTGTACCGCCTTAATCGCAAGGTCACCTCGAGGGTTATCTTCCCACTTCTCCAGATACAATTTCTAGAACCTTGGCTCTGATACCAATTGTTGGGCTTTTCAAGCCCATGTCCAACTCCCCTTTAGTATGATATTGTCCGCTTTGAGCCCAGGTTGCATAGTCCGCACGAATTTATTTTTGGGCTCCTTCCCAAAAGGCCTCATACTAATCAGAGTCTAATCTTCCGATGTGGGACTTGGATTGATATCCCAATAGCGAGACGGTTTGAGGTGAATATGACTTCTTGTCGTTTTCTTGAAGGTGAGGCGGAACTCTATATATACATATCTTGTCCCAGCTTATGGCGCCGTCTTTAAGTGCTTTCTCCATCTTGTCTTTTATCGGAATCACCCATTCTTCTCTTGACTTATCGTGGTTCTGCAAGTCCTGGTCCTGGTCCACTATGTTAATTTCTGATAAACCAGGGAGGTTCAGATCTTGAATCGGTTCGCATTGTTGGTTATTCATGCGGAGCAAGTACCAGGTCAACATGCCTCTGTTGTTGATGATTGGTTGACCATTCGAGTGAAGATTAACTAGAACCATTGAGATTGAGAGCGAGCGAGCGAGAGTGTAGTTGTGAAATGTCAAATGCAACGCTATAACTAATTTAAAGCTGTGATTTGGCCATGTGCTTACTTATTTTTCAATCAACAAATCTCTTATAAAAAGATTTCGTACACTTATAAAAAGACTCTCATAAATGCTTGTATAGTTTATACAGTCAACGAGTGAGATTCAAAACCCAAAATTATGCTCATTAAAAAAAGACTATGCAGTACTCTTATAAAAAGACTGTAATAAATTCGTGTAACTTACTTAAGAAAAATTGCACAAATCTATTTCCACGTTCCCACCAAAAATACGTTTCTACATTTTCCCACTAAAAAAATGTTTTCTTGTTTTTTCGCCAAAAACACATTTTGCATTTCCGTCAAAATTATATTTTTATTTTTTCTTACCAAAAACGTATTTTTATGTTCTTCATGATAAATACGAAAAACAGTTTTTATATTTTCCCACTAAAAATATGTTTTACATTTTTTCCGGATAGAACAAAGAACTAATGCTTTTAGATAAAAAATTTTATCCAATATATAGATTGTCCAAGATAAAGAAAATTATTTGTAAAGTAGCAGCGTTTTGCATCCACGAAATTCTACTCTTTATCAAAAATTGAAAACCAACTGGAATTCCATCCTTATAAATCAAAAACGTTTTAAGGTTGTCTGAGAATGATCTCTGATCCTGGCTTCGAAAATTATCTAAAAGCATTATTAGTTCTTTGGTTATTGCCTAATCTTGTCCAGGAGGGTTTGCTGACTTTTTTTTTCTGTCGTAACATACAAGGTCCGCATGACAATTGCAAAGTTTAATCCGTGGACACGGATTAAACTTTTCTTAACCGACGTATTTTGGATTTTCAAAAGCTGAATATAAAATAAAGTCAAAATCCACTGAAAAAAAATAATTTACGATAAATACAACAATTACTTCAAAACCCAAATGTTACACTGCAAATGTTTTTATTTAAATTATAAGAAAATAGTAATACAACATGTTACAGAAATCAAAGCATTCCAAACTGAACGAAAGAGAAAACCACAGAATAGTAATCATGAAGATTAAGAAAAATATTCATGAGCAGCAAAGTAAGTTTGAGACAATGTGAGAACTAGGAGAATAACTGCAGCAAAGAAAGAAAAATAGGCCCAAGGGTTATCGAAGTACTTGTGTTTCAAAGTCGATTTCCAAGCGTTCCACTTCCTGAAGAAGTTCTGGTTGTAGCATTGAAGAACCTCAGTCAACAATTGAGATAAATAAATATCATTGGTGTTGAAAACCACGTCCTGACATAGCTGGTTGAACACATTCGCAACCTCAGAATAACTCCCTAGCGAGTGCTCGATGATGCCACAGTGGTGCAAGTAACTAATATCTTCGGGAGAATCTATTAGACTGTCCATAAAAATTATGTACGATGTTATGTCGTTGCTCGAGTCGGTATGGCACTGCTCGAAAGCTATGAGATTCAAAAAGAGAGACTTGGTACCTACGAGAAAATGGAGAGGCTTGTTAGTTTTAGGAGTAATTGGATTCTATTGTAACAAAAAAAAATGTATTTGTTTTATTATTGTCTAATAATTTAGCCACTTGATATTTGAAGATAAAGCGACACTAAACCAATATATATGACATACACAATTTGGTTTTGTCACCTACAAAAAAAAACCGTATTTTTTTTTTCTGGAACTACATATCACATATATGATTCCTAACTAGTGTAGTCTTTATCAATCCATATAAAGGAGTAAATAGGTGTATAAATGTAAGATTTCAATTGACAATAGTAGATTAAAAAAATAAGAAGAAGAAAATAAAACATTTAGTTTACCGTCATGGATATGAAGACTAGGTATTTCTAGATAACCGTCGTTGAATTTAATATCCCAAAACCGGTCGGTTTTCCTTCTCTTGAACTGAAAACCGGCATCCCTTAGTTCGGTCACGGTTGGTACTATTTGTTGTAGGCGTTTGTCGGCCACGCGCGAACCCCATGTCAGTCTCTTTCCTGATGACTTTGGCTCCGGTCTAGGGAAGAGGAGGCTTCGCCGGAAAACATCGAGACAGTGTAGTTCTCCCAAGTCGGCTGATGGGTCAGTGGATATGCCTCTTGCCAACGAGTTCTCGGCCGATGTCTCGGCCGTTGGCATCAATGGGTCAAAGAACCGAACTGCTAATTGCGCCACCGAACCGGTTTGGTTCTGTAGCTCTAATAACCGGTTAAGTACGACCAAAGGAAGTTGATTTTCCAGCATTATCATGTCACGTTGAATCGAATGCATAGAACCTCGAATCGCGAAAACTGGATCGTTCCGATCGTATCTACATCACATCCAAAAAAAAAAAAAAAACTCAGCTAATTTAGATGACCGGATCTCAAATCAGACCAGTTTATCAAGAATATGAGATAACCAAGGCAAAACCAGAAATTTGAATCAAGAAGATTACCCAAGTGCCAAGAAACCTTCATTGACTCCTCTGAGGAGCTCGAGAACAAAACAACCATCGAGAACAAGCATTTCTGTGAACTTATAACTGTTCAAACAAATGGGACCTTCATAGCAAGCACGAGCCTTCTCCTCGAGCTCTATCATGGCGTCAATAAACACTTCAATGCCTTGTTTCGTACGTTTCAAGACCTTATTGACCGCACGCCATTTGTGGCTCTCCATGGACTGGGTTTGCTTTTCCCCATGATGGTACGGACCAAGCGAGACGGTCTGAGGGAAATACGACTTGTTGTCCTTCTCGTGCAGGTAGTGTTGAACTTTGTAGATACAGAGCTTGCCCCTGCTAGTTCTGTCATCATCTGTATTTGCTTGCTCGAGCTTCTCACTTATCGAGA